>JANRGW010014658.1:0-57225 GCA_024733675.1 Psilopsiagon aymara | reverse complement strand
GGCGGTGTTCAAGGCTGGGTTGGACAGAGCCTTGGGTGCCATGGTTTAGTGTGAGGTGTCCCTGCCCCTGGCAGGGGAGTTGGTACTAGATGATCTTAAGGTCCTTTCCAACTCTAACTATTCTGTGATTAGGAGTGAGCAGCAATGTGATGTCAGTATTGGAAAAGGATATTGTCCTGTGGGAGTGGAGGTTTACTTATCACTTATCACGCCTGCTATAATCACTGTTTTTATAATTCTGAAGTGTTTAGTCACTTCACATATACATAGCTGGAAATCTCATGAGCAACACATAAAATCTATTCTTAGTCTATGAGATTTCTAATAGAATGGTCTGCTCTAGCAGTAATTTCTCACTCCCTTGAAAGTTTGGCTACAGGACAGAAACTACTTCATTCAGTTTCTGAAGAGCTATCAATGATAATTAATTAGATTATTTTTCTTTATGCTGCTTGAATGTTAGAGAAACCTGTCCAATGGTCTTGATTTGGGCTAATGCCAGTTTCCAATGACAGCAGTGTCAGTCTGGAATAAAAAAAAAACACCCAATGACATTGTAGGACTTCTATTAGGCTGGAATCCACATCTGGCCTTTGAGGTAAGAACCCATGGTTGGGTAGTGCTGCGCTTCACTGTAGGAATTGAATAGCTGCATTAGCTGTGAGTGGTGGAATTGACTGTGGGAGGCAGAGTAAAGGATGCATGCTTGTCATTTTTGCATAATTCACAAGGAGAGTATTTCATATTGAATGTGCTACTAGAAGGTTCTTTGTTTCTAACAGCAAAAATAAAATTGGGATTTGGATCTACTTGGACACCAGGACTTGACCATCTGAAAATTAATCCCACTCCAGATTAGCATTTCATGTGTTTTAGGGGGGGTTTGGCCTCAAACTAGTTGAGTAGGTTCAAGTAATTGCTTTAAATTTTGTTGAAGATGTATCTAAATATCAGCCTACTGAGGAGGGATGGAGGGTGAATGATAAGGGTGGGTTGACTATTATTTAATCACTGTCAGAAAAAAGTGGAAAATACTTGCACTGTAGTAACAGCAAACCTGCAAGACTTTGGCAACCTGGCAAGTGTATCTCTTAGAATATTTATGCTTCAGTTGCTTGATGCCAGTGTTGCCGAGTTTAGCTGGGAATCACTACTCTACACTAGAGCCTAGATAGCTCCAGGTCCTTTTTGCTCTCCAACCCGGCTGAGGACAGTCATGTGATTGTCAGCCTCATCTGTGGCTTTGAAACTGTCCTAAATGGTAATGGTTTCATTAAAAAAAAAAAAAAAAGTGCAATGCTGCCTCTCATAGTAATGCTGAAATTATGACAGATGGAAACAAGGTCAAGTCTGCAGTGTGCCAAGTCCTTTTATTAGGCTGACTGACATAAAGTGACTTTAGGTGCATAGGACCACATCTGAAGACGAGCATATAGACTTGAAAGTGAGCTTCACCAGTAAGTCTAACAGAAGAATATTATCTCTCTGTGCAAAATTTATCTCGGATAGTCCAATATAACTGTGAGATCCAAGAGGTCAGTTGTATTTATTTACTGCTTCTATTTCCAGCAGCAGCAGTGGCAGTGGGGTGAGTAGGATATGTTTTGTTTTGTTTTCTTTTTTTTTGATCTGAGCAAACCCGTGGAGAGCTCTGAGAATTTGATGCTTTTTTTTTTTGGTTTGGGGTATATAGGGATAAATTATTCTAGGCTGTTCTTTATTTTATCTTCCTATGAAGCATTGTTGTCTACATTCTGAGGTTCTTAGGGTTGGTCAATCCTTTCAAAACCCAAGGTTCTTTCTCTTCCAACTCTTGCCTGTATCTCCAAGGCACTGAGATAGACACTGGCCAAAATAGATGTTTGGTAAGGCTATAATCCTCCTTCCTGCAATGCCTTTTCCTTTTCTGTATGACTTAGCTTGGTTACAGCCACCTGAAATTTCAAGGAGTTCCCCTGGATGATGGGTATTCCCAGTTTTCTGTGCAAACTGAAGTCTCTGTCTACCTCTGAGGCAAGCAGAGACTTAGATTATGTGAGCATATCATGAAAGTAATTACAGACATAATTTCTTCTGTGCTTGTCTAGAAGGAAAATGAAATGAAGAAAGGCAATTACATTGAAGCTTTTTTGTCTGGTAGATGTCCCAAAGCATTTTGCTGTGTCAGCTCCTTTTGGGCACAATGTGTGCCATCTTGTGGACGATCTCATTAGGTCTGGATCCTCGAGACAAGTATTTAAAGATGAGGACATTTTGTGCACGTATGTGATAAAGCTGCCTAGCTGTGCAATATGTAAAACAGCACGTATTTGTGGCTCAGTGCACATAATCACTCCTCTTGGATGCTGATTTTGTAGTTAAAGTTATTTCAATTTGCTTGGTTTCCTTGCCTTTGAGGAAGCTGAGTTTCTTTTGCTAGGATATGAATTACTTGGTACTACTTGTAAAACTACTGAGGTAAAATTGTTTGCTGTTTTAGCCTTAATTTTAAATCAATGAATTAGAATTATAGCTATCTGGGAGATAATTCTGAGAAGCATCTCTCAAAGCAGTGCAATTGCTACATGCCAATAATAGTAAAAAAAAAAAAAAGAATTTCCTTGCCTCAAGAATGAAGGCAAAAATAGTCTTATTAGAGATATAAACAACTTGTACAAATATTTATGAGAAATAAAGATATCTATGCTCTTTATTTAATCATACTAGTATGATTGCCACTGTATCCTGGACTGCATCAAAAGGATCATGACCAGCAGGTTGAGGGAGGTGATCCTGCTCCTCTACTCTGTTCTCGTGAGACCTCACTTGGAGGACTGTGTGTAGTTCTGGTGTCCTCAACATAAGAAGGGCATGCAACTGTTGGAGCAAGTCCAAAGGAGGGCCACGAGGATGATCATGGGACTGGAGCACCTCCAGTATGAAGATAGGATGAGAAAGTTGGGGCTGTTCAGGCTGGAGAAGAGAAGGCTGCGTGGAGACCTCACAGCAGCCTTCCAGTATCTGAAGGGAGTGTATAGGGATGCTGGGGAGGGACTCTTCATCAGGGACTGTAGTGATAGGCAAGGAGTAACGGGTTCAAATTAAACAGGGAAAGTTTAGATTGGATATGAGGAAGAAGCTCTTTACTGTGAGGGTGGTGAGGCACTGGAATGGGTTCCCCAGGGAAGTTGTGAATGCTCCATTGCTGGTGGTGTTCAAGGCCAGGTTGGACATAGCCTTGGGTGATATGGTTTAGTGTGAGGTGTACCTGCTCATTGCAGGGGGGTTGGAACTGAATGATCTTAAGGTCCTTTCCAACCCTATGATTCTATGATTAATTGGAAAGACGAGAACATTTTCCACGATCTAGGAGAAAGAAAAAAAGATGATGTTTGATTGTTTCCTCAGGTTGACTTGCCTGGCCACACAGATCATTAAACCTCAGTGCTGTGTTAAGGGAGATGGGAAGCTGCAGGGCAGGGAAGTACCCAGTATCATAACACTTTTCTTATTGGTCTGAAAAACGGCCATCGAGTGTTACTCAGGAGGAGTTAAGTGTGAGCTGCTTCTCCCTAAGTGCCAGAGCAGGCCAGGCTCAAAACCCTCTTCATCCCTTGTGTGGACTGCCAACCACTGTCCCTTGCAGACCTGCAAAGAGCCCCAGCATCTTCAGGCTCTGATGAAAAGCAGGGGCTGGTTCCAGCCCCTCCTCTTCCTCCTGCATGCCTGGGCAGAAGCTGCATCCCCTGCTGCCTGAAACAGTAGTTTACTGCTGGATACCTTATGTTTGATTCACTGAACACATGACTCAAAGATTGTCTGATGGGCAGAACATATGGACTATACGCTGTAACATTGCTCTCACAGCAAATTCTATCAAGCAAATAGTGCATTAGATATAAGTTCAGTAGGAGGAATATGAGTCAGCAGCGCCTCCCTCTGCAGGAGAAGATGCTACAGTTGGACATAAACCACAGAAATTACCTGTCTGTGCTTTCCCTGACCTCTGTCAAAAATTTGCATCCCACCTGGGGTTCTAAGCACTTTTATTCATTCTAGGCAGAGAGGAACCTGGATCGCTGAGTTTAGAGAAATTCAATGAAAAGAATGCAGAAGGATCTAACCCATGGTTTCACAGAGCCTACAGTAAGGAAGTCCCAAGTGGGTGATGTGACTTTCAAGGGCTTTCTGCACTGAAAGGGTGCTTTTGCCAGCTTCCTACAAGGTGGAAAGATTAACAGAAGACTTGAATGTGAACCCTTACGGGTACTCATCTTTCAAGAAACAGAATGAAAGGAACAAAGATAAAACCTAAAAGAGCTGTCTAGCATCCACTTGTTGACTACTTCAGTTTAAAGTCTTTGTCACTTTGCTATTGATTTAAGTCTGTGTATCCTTTTGAATATTAGTATGGCTAGCAAGATAGCAACATCATACATAAAAATGTTCTTTATTCCAGAACAGATGAAACTCCCAGTGGTAAAAGAAGATTTAGGTACCTCTGAAGATTTCTTATCGCTGTGCAACATAACTCTCTAATGGTTCAGTGCCTCGGAGGGTCATCTGAGATCACTTATCACATAAATCAAATAGGTGGCAGGCTATAAGAGCTTCCGCCTATAGCATTTTCATGTCTTTGCTTGCAGACATCAAATCTATCTTTTAGACAGACTATAGAGGAGATAATATGCCACTCCATTTAAGCCACTGAAGAAACCCAAATCTGGGTATTAGACAATTTTGGGAAGCTGCTCATAGTCTTGACTGCATCACAATTATCCTGGGAAATGGCCGGTTTTAAATCCTAAAACGTGGACCATAGACACTGGTCCTGGTTCTAATTTACACTAAGGCTTCAGTAAATCACTCTGGCAATGGAAGGGAGTGTCAGAGCAAGTGAAAGTCTAATTTACTTTATGTCCCATTTACACAATCAGGGTAGTGCGAAGTGACTCTACTGTAAAAAAGACTTGGGTCTACTTTTCACTGAATTCAACAAGGACTGCTGTTTTCTTCTCGCACTCTACTTTTCTTCTGTGTTATCACAGAATGGTTAGGATTGGAAAGGAACCATCTCATTCCAACCCTGCCTGCCACGGGCAGGGATACCTTCCACTAGAGCAGGTTGCTCAAGGCTCTATCCAGCAGTGCCAGGGGTGGAGCATACTCCTCTCCTCTCTGCTTATTTCGCTTATTTCTTCAGTGCTAATGCAGGTTATACACATGTAAGTGAGAGCTAGGGCTGCCCCAGAGCTCAGAAATCAAGAAGACATGTGCCAAGGTCATGTTCTGTAATGGGGTCTCAGGAGGATGCATCGCAGTCAGGTGCCAAAATTGGCAGCCAAACCTGATAACCAGCCAGGCTGTATCCTTCAGGCTGGGAGTCACGATAGACGGCCTCTTATCTGCCTCTTCCTCCATTAGCTCAGCAGCCAACCTGCATGCAAAGGGTAATCCTCAATCCTCCTCCACAGCTCCTGCCCCAGAAGAACTTAATATTTCTGCAGTAGCACTCTCCAATCAGCAATTGTCACTGCTGTGCTGACCCTCCAAACCTGTACAACCAGGCTTATCCCTGTGTCTGCTCCTTTATGAGGATTTCCACTTAAAAATGAAAATCTGTCTCAGAGCTAGTTGTAAAACCATCTCTCCTGACATGTGTGAAGGCATTTCTGCCTTCCCAAGCCTGTAGCTAGGCAGTCCTTAGGTGCCCTGTGGTAGCTCAGGGTACACACGAGTGCAACCATCTAAGGAAGTTGCTAGAAAGTAAGATGAGGGAAACGGCAAAGTTTCTAAGTCTTGCAGGAGTAGATGCAATATTTACGCAACATAGAACCTATCTCTTTTTTATATAACCCTATTCTTCAACAAACACAAAACCATACTGGATCAGTTAATTGCATGAAAATATTCACCAGTAAGATGACTTTTCAGGACAAATGGGAAAAAAAGAATATGTGTTAAATTGTGTTTTTCCTTTTTATTTCCATTATTAGTGGGCAGATTGAAGCATTATGTCAGTGGCACCCTTATTGCCTCAATGTAACTCCTTGGTTTATGGTTTACACAGTGGAATAGTCTGTCCTCTGCACAAACCCCATGACGAATACTGGCAAAACTGCTGATAGCCTAAGGAGAAAGGCAAGCAGGTTCATAAGTAGCACAGCCACTTCTGTAAGAGTGGCAAAGATTTAGGAGAAGCAGACTCCACGGACCAGTTCTGTGGATAAACGGGATCTATTTTTGTGCTTTTATGTGATTATGTAGGGAAAAACCTCCCAGACCTCCACTAACAGGACAAACACATTCAGTGCAACATGTCAAACTCAGTCTTGATACGAGCAGCGGAGAAGCGTGGATTTGAATCCATTTATAGCAGAATGATGTTGCCCTTCTGAGTATAATTTTACAGATGTGTTTATGATATAGGGGGAGCCATATGGCAAGAAGGGTTTAAACATTTAATCTCACTCAGCTTCAATACACTACATATACAGAAAATTGGAAGCCCAGCAGGAAAATGCCAGATTTCATTCTCACTTAGTCGTGATTAACCTTTATGAGCTCACACACAGTTTTGTTACCTGCAAAGTCACTCAGGGCTGCCAGGCTGTGAGAGCCCTGACTTTCTGCTTGGCCAAGGTGCCAAAGCTGCTGAGCTCAAGTTTTCTGAAGGCTGTGCTGCCCAAAACATTATCCTTCCTGCCCAAACGGTAGTGCACCCTCCTCCATACCTTCTCCGAGTATGGAAAAGTATAGATGGGACTATAGGGAGTGAATGACCCGCAGGGCCCTTGCATTGCTCAGCTGGGTCTGGTTTAGAGCAGCCTTACAAACAGATGGAAGCAAAGCAAAGAGCTGGTATGTACCACACTTTGCAAATAAGCTCTTTCTCATTAATATTGATTCCCACACACAAACACTTTAGCTATATTCACTGATTGCATTACCATTGCAGAAGTGTAATTAACAAATTAAAAGGGAGGATTGTGATTCAGTTTAATTTGGGGAAATCTTTCAGTAAAAAAAAAAAAAAGAAAAGAAAAAAGTCTGATGTCTGAGGATCACCCCCCTCTGCTGTTCATTTTGATACCTTGGACATGCTCTTAGAGAAATGCTTTCATAAACACATCCTGAGTATGCTGCAGTACTGGCACACACGGTTACCTAAAGAAGCATCAATGAGACAAAAGCAAAACCAATGAGGAAATCCTGACAGATTCTAAGCCAGGTACTAAATTACAAATGCAGGTGTATCATCATGGAGAGGGAAGGAGGAAAATGCCAGCTGAAAGCTGCTCAGATATATTTGAGACTGCCACCTTATTCACAACAACTGATGAAAAGCAACACAGAACATGCACACAATCAAGCTGGGTGAAAGCCAATGTCACAAATACTTGTGCAAAGAGGGAAGGTAAAAAATCTTCCGTGCTTGCTGCACTTACACACACTTCTATGATAAAATAAACCAGCTCCACTAAGTAAATCAATGTTTGCAAGAGCAGTCAGGACTCCTGAGACAAAATCTGAGTGCTTTTCTCTCCAAAAACCAACTGAGCATACCTGGAGGAATGGCAAAGTGATATCTACTATCCCTCCCATGTCCTACAAAATACACCTTTCAGGTGATCTAATATTATGAGAAACCATAATCATTAAGGATTGATCACGCTAATATAATTTTCTGGATGGCTTATTAACCTACTAAGACATGTTTTCTCTACTTCCCTTCATTAGCGACAGCAATAATTAGGTAAGGACAGAGTAGCAAAATTGATCATATACTACTGCCGAAGGGGACAAGGAATGTATCATGGACGTTTAGCATAATGTTCTCCAAACTCAAGATGCATTAATTATATTTAGTAACACAGCTATTTTCTGCCTTTGATAGAAGGAATCCATTAATGTAGATATTGTATAACAGAAGCTCATTTTTCTCCTACTCCAAGATGGAATTTTCTTTTTTCTTTAAAATTCACAATACAGAATGACACAAGACAAGGGAACATCACTGTCTCTAGTATCTACCAGTACCACGTCCTTTCCCTATTTCAGTCTTCACTAGCAGCCTCCTCATGAAAGAGGCACTTTAAAAGCAGAACGGCTGCAGACCTCTGGCTAGGAAGCAAAGAACAGAGTTATGCTGTCACCTCCCTGACAATAAACCCCAGAGACACTTCTCTCGTGCTTTTGGGTCAGCTTCAAACAGCCTTCCTGCCACTGGCCACCCTTGGTCACCAGAACAAAGCATCTGCAGCTAACACCTAGGCGACACTACTCAGAACGTGTGTGCTCTTACACATACGAATTTGATGAGTTTACAGCAATGACTGAATGGCAGCTGCACTCTGAGCCCAACTTAAGGTCCCACTTCTGCGCCTGTAAACTCAGCAGCAGAAGTATCACCATCACATGGGCCGGGGGATGAAGAAGTAGCCATATGAAGCATCAGTGCCTGCATGCTGCCCATCACCTTCCTGACCTGCAAACCCAGAGCCACGGCCCCAAACCCTGCAGCAGCCACCTCAACTCTTGAAAGGGAAACTAGCAATTAAGTGATGACCCTGGTCACATCCGTTATGTGTGGAGATAGGGGCCAGAGTCAAGCCATGATGAGGGCTGCCAGCTTGAGCTTGCAGCTCCACAAGACCCACAGCTTTAGCCTTCTTGTACCACCTACTGTGTTACCAGTGCGTGTAACACGTGAGAGCAACAAAGGCATCGTAGTGATGGTGAATTCTTGCATACTTTTTAAAATGCAAGTGACTGGCTTTCCCTGTGCTCTCCCCCCATGTGTGCAGTCATCAGCTTTCTGTAGATAAAAGCATTAACAGGGAGCTGTAAAGAGTTGACATTACAAACTTGGCACTCTGATGGCATGCTGCACAAACAGGGGAAGGCAGGATCTGCCAAAGTGAGAGCCAGAGATAATATGAAAAGCACAAATCCAACATATTGACCTTATTTAAGTCCAAACAGCATAACACCAGGATACATAATGCAAAAATGTCTAAATCATTCTTTATTCCACACACACACAAATGTTTTCTTTAAATATGCAATTCACTTGATATCTGCAATCCCCCCTCTTCAGATGCAAAATCCAAAATAATGATTATATCAGTCATTGCTTAATACATTCAACTGTGGCCCTGATTTTCATGCATGAATGGTCATTTACATATCATTACCCATCATGCCATCCACTCAGATTTTTCTTTCTAAATAGAGTTATACATTTAAAGTTGTCATTTAAAAACAAAAAAGCTTAAAAAGGGGACTTTCATTTCTCGTTATCTTATCGGCGCTCTTAGTGGGTAATAGACCAGAATATTAAAATGGAAAATTCTCAGTGTGTGTGACAACTGCCACAGTGAGATCATCTTAGAGAAGAGGCAATTATCAAGGGATTTTTCTCAAATTTGGAAACACAGATAAATATGAACAGAAAAGCTGAAGCAAACCAACCAGAAGCAAAACAGTAATTATAGCACATCCTTCTATTTTCCTAACACAGGTCCTTGTTAAAGGCAAAGCCAGTTCCAGTTTAGGAAAATCACTGTGGACATGAGGTGTGGTTAGAAGCTTTGCATAAATAAATTACATTCTTTCAATTAATATTGCCCATGCTCACAATAGAGGAAGGATTTTTTTTTCTTTTGCTCTGTCTGCTACTTTTAAAGTAATTTTCTGCTATATTTAATTAGGAATTTTCTCTACAGAAGGGAATGTGATAGAAGATTAATTCGCTATTTTCTCACCCACTGTGTCAGTAGACTCAAGTGGACACTATAAACCCCAGTTAAATACGAGGAGGATGATCAAGCACGGAGCTCCTTTCAAGAGGTCGCGTCTGCAGACTGGAGATCTCATTTCAAAACAACACAAATGAGTTAGAAAATGGTATCTCTCCGTGGTGCAGTGCCACAGAGGAACGATTACAAGTGCTTCATGGTGCGAGGGTTCACCATGCCGGCTGAGAGGGTTCACTAGCATGCCAAATGATAGCGAACTCTGCCGAGTGAGAAATAACATTTGCACAACCACTGATGTTTTGGGTCTTTTTCTCCTGTTCACCATTAATAACTATTCCTCCAGCAGTCCCATCCTATCTTACATCTTTTATGCCAAGTACGAAACAGCAATTAAACAATAAATAATGAAATGTTCACTGGTGGGCAATATAGTAAAGGCTTTTCTTTTCTTTAAGGGAATAGACAAAGGGTTCAAATAGTATTTGCTTTTAATGAACAACGAAGGGAATGAGCTTTTTGCCCTCAGGACATAAAATCCTATGAATGGTCTATTGCTGCCAATGCTAAGTAAATACCGGGTTAATGCTTTTTAAAATTGAAATCCAAGCCAGAGCAAGAACAATTATTTAGAGGAAACAGACCTCCAAGATACTGGAACATGCAAGATGCTATCCTTTGACAGAGAGGGTAAGCAGTTCTCTCACAAGTTTTATTAATAGAGTGGCTGAACATTGAAACAGAATAAGAATGAATGATTTAGAGGATGAAATACAGACATGTAGCTTGTGCATTGATTAACTAGGACCAGATTGTTTAATACAATAGAAATTGTCAGCATATACCTCCTGGGGACAAGAAAGGCCAAAACAGAACAATTGTCATAAAATGCGTAATGCAGATGAAACTTCATTCCCAATTTTATTCTGGGCTTAAAAAAAAATAAATCAAGATTTTGGCTAGTCCAATAGCTGCTTATTTCCACCCTGAGCCTGTTTTGACATGTTTGTAAAACATTCTTATCCCACTCCGCTTGATGCTGCTCTGGTTTCAAGTAGAGAATTGCTCCAGCAGAACATTCAAGCAGTGGCAGCCACCTTTGCAGAGTCCACAGGAGAGCTGCAAGGATGACGTGATTCAGAAAATACAACTTCCACGGTGAGCTTAGGGGAGTGGAATTTTCTTACTTTGGAAAAGAGGAGACTGAAGAGAGACTAGTCGTCTGATATAAAAAGGAATGTTTAAAAGGTTGCTATAAAAAGAACGATAATCAATTGTTCTCCACATCCATTATTTCTGAGACAAGAAATAATTGATACAATTTACAGCAAAGGTGATTTAAGTCAGATATTCCAGCTGCTAAGAATTACTAGGGACTAGAACAGGCTACACCAGAATGCAGCTGGTGTGCTCAGAAGTGGCTTCTGAGGTTACACCATGTAAATCACAGCAAGGGACAGCTATAGTTGTTCCCATCAGACATGAGAAAGATCAGTTGAAGCTACTTCCAGAACTATACATCTGTGACTATATCACCCCTTTTCTGCAGGTTAGGGAATGAATGGGTTCCATACTAAGCACAATTCAGTCTTTACTTTGTATGATTTCCCATTAAAATCACAGGCCAATTTTGGTAACACAATTAAAACAGTCTTCATGTCAGCTGGGTGTGTGATGTCCGCCCATGTATGAGGCCACTATGCATTTTTGTATAATCTCTAAAAGTTCCTGACTCTGCAGATTCAGAGGACTTGGTTATACCTAGGACCTTGTAGACAAGATTTCAGCTCTTCTGCTCCTGAAGAAGTCAGGGAATCAACTGTACCTACTTCATCCCTCAGGAGAGATGTTTCTTTCTTTAGACATGGTGGTTTGAAAATTTCTGTTCCAGTTGACCATGTTTTTGATCCATTAAAGAAAATACCTTTTAGAGAAAAGGAATAGACCTCTTTAAGAGGAAAAAAATCAAAAACCTTTTGTTAAATGGTTTGCACAATCCGTGTTAATAGAGAAATACAGGTATTGCACTGCCTTTCCCAGAGCAGTCAGCAGTGAGTTTCCAGTGCTACCACTCAGCTCATCATTACGCAGGCAAAACACTATGCAGGCCATTCCTGCTCAGGGTGGGGGTCCTGCCTAGCAGCCTGCCACCCTCATGCCAAACCAATGCATGGACTTGAGGCAGCTGCACCCCTGACACAAAGGGCAGGAGGTGGTGGAGGCAATGAAGCTCTTCATGACAGCTCTAAATCAAGGGACAGCAAAGCTGGGCATCTTGGAGAGCCCTACGTTCAACCAGAGCAGACTGTGACTGCCCGAATGTGTGTCAGGAGCCTCGGAGGCCCATGCAACAGCCAAGAGTCATGCGGCGCAGAGGGCTTGCAGCCACCTTTGTTCTGCATCTCCTGGAGCTGGGTTTTCTGTGCTGCATCTGCTGGAGGCACAGCACAAAATCTGTCCTCTCTGTTCCCGTTTCCAAGGAGTGAGCAGCCCTTCCACAGAAAAGCCAGTCTTCAGAGGTTCCTCAGCCTCCAGTGTTTGAAGCCAGCACCCACACGATGTAGCTGCCTAGGCGCACAGAGGGTGTGCTTCTTTCCCCCTCGCTTTTCCTTTGTGAGCGCTTGGGCCTGGGGCAGAATTACAGTTTATTTGCACAGTAATAACACAGCCTTTCAGAAAGGAAAGATAAAATGATGAATCAGAGGTCCAGACACATCCATCTGTCATATCCAATAAGCTTGTGTGTGCCATGTGAATGCCTGGTCACTCTTGTAATTAGCTATTAAAGCTGAATGGGTAATTTTCAGCCAGAAGTACATGAAATGCATGAACATTTTAATGATGCACAGTACAATTAAGAATATTACATACACAGTTCCTGATCACCTTGAGATTTTCTCTCTACTTAGCGTTGTGGGAACTCAACCTCTTTAACCCTGTTAGAGCAAGAGGGCACAGCTGGAATTAGGAAATGGTGAGCTGAATAAATTGTAGCAAGGCAGGCTCTTTTTAAAATGTAACTTTTCCTTCCAAAAAACTCTTCATGATGGAAAAACTATTTGCAGTGGATTCTGCTGAAAAAAGGAAAGAAAGACCATAATAATAAATGCGTCTCATATGACAGTCAGCAAAAATGAGGGGTCTGATCCAGGTCTTGCTCTAATCAGTGGGACTCTCTCCATTACCTCTGCTAACAATCACATTAAACCTTTTCTGTTTGATAGATACAGCACAGAAGAAAGAAGCAAGAAAGCCTGAAATGGCAGCTAAACATCACATAAGCCACCAAACTCACCCTTATACAGTATATCTGTATGCATGAATACATACATACAGGACGCATACACATGGTACAGATACTATTTCAGCAGACAGCAAACCCTTTATGTCTTCCCCCCAAAACATGGGAAGAGGGAATCTGGACAAAAAGACACCCCAAAATCACACAGAAGGTGTCCAGGCCCTATAACCATAAGAAAGCAATGTAAATGTAGCTCAGAAGTACAACCCTGTGTCTACCCACATAGAGACAGATAAAAGGAATATGGCTCAGTGTGATGAGGAAAGTCTTAATATCACATATTAAGTACTTCAATACAAGATGCACTGTCATTCTTGTTCAAATACTGTGTAAACTTGGCTTCCGGAAAACACACACGATAAATTCTATCCAGAGTGCCAGCCTAAAACACAAGAAACATTGTGCCCTCAGACATACAGCATGGTGAGCAAGGAGAAAATACCTCCTAGCTCATGGAGTGAAGGTCAGTGTTCAGCTCCTATCAGGTGGGTGCCCACTTGACTTCAGTGGAACAGAACTGCCTCCTAACAGATTAGGACCAAACCTTAGGTGTTCACCATGACTATTTCTTAGAAGTTAATTGGCGTATGGTAGATGTGGGTACGTTTCTTTGCAAATGCCTGTTCAGAGTAGAAGAACCACTGATTTCACATATGTTATTTTTACACTGAGCTGCTACAAACTACCCCTGTAGTACTTTGTTGAAATTGCATGCAGTAAAAGGAGCAGCGGGCTAATTATCATGGACTCCACAATAACATTTCCACACTAAAATGTAAGTGCAAGGTGCATAGCTTGTGTCCCTGCTTTAATGACAGCAAGAATAGAAGAATACTCATTTGAGGGGAAAACCACACACAAAAACCTAACAGTGGTCTGGAGCTGTTCTGATTTAGGCTAGGCACCTGCCTTTGTGTATAACCCTACTGAGAGCAATGCATGGTTTTAAAAACAACTCCATGTATCACCAAGTGGTATTTACCCTCCCTGGAGCCTGGCACCCCTGAAGTGTGCACAGGAGAGCTTAAAACGTACTATTCACTAGGTACTGGAGAAACTGGCTTTCTGACTGTGGTCTCACCATAGGCTGGGATAAACATAGGCTGCCGACCCCTTGTGCTGCTCTGAGGCAGTAACTGCAAATGTGGTGGGGGAAGGTGGTGTTGGATTAGCTGCATTTCACCTCCAGAGGGTTGTCTTCCACGCTGAAGGATTTTCTGTCTTCCATGAGATTTTGCACTTCATTTAAGCCCTAAATAAAGAACAAATAGCCCACGGGAGTAAACTTCACTCTTTACCTGTCAGAATAATATCCTACCTGAATTAACTTGTGAATACACTTTAAAAAAGCCCAGATGCATCTCCTCTGTAGCCTGATTTTTTGCCTGTTCTATTTTCCACGTTTTTTAATGCTGCTTTTCCATTTTGTGTGCAAGCAGAATCATGTTAATGGACTGACAGGGTGAAGAGCAAACACAGGCTCGAACTTTGTGTGGTGCATGTGATCTGGTTTATACAGGCCCCCAGGCATGAGTCTTCACTCGACAGTACTCACATGAGCCCTGTGCCTGCCTAATTTCTTAGTATCTGCACACTTTGCAGACGTAGTTGCAATGAGTTCTTGCCACGGGAGTTCTGAATCATCTCATCATTTTGCAGCAAGAAGAGCTACACGAGCTCCCTCAGCCTCGCCTGACTGCGTGGGAGAAGGAACTTTCAGGATACCCCATCACGAACCTCAGGAAGACAAACTTCACACTGACCAAACAAAACAGAAACAATTACTGATCTTGATTTATGCTCTCAAGTTTCTTTTCTGTCTTAACACCCATGAGGGACCAGCTCAAGGAGGACAGCACGGGTTTTTGCACTGCTGCCTAAGAGCTGGACAGGCCACAAAATCCCAGCTACTCAAACCAGAGCTCATGGCTCATTTCTAAGATAACCATGGATATATGAAGTTTGCAGATGGCTTTGCTTTTCAATAAAGCAGAACTAGTTGCCCTCCAGCGTTTTGGTGAGAACATCAATAGCATGCCACGGATGGATGCGTAAGTCAGGAGAGGGCTGGTGGGCAGCAGGAGAAGATCCCAGCTGCACCACACAACCAGCATCTAGCAGATGCTCTGCTTAGCTCTGTGCTATGGCTTTATTAACAAAAATAGAGATCGTCTCTTCCAGCCTTACTATCACAGGTAGTTTAATCAAAGAGCTAATGAAGCAAGTAAGGAAAACACAGCCACGTGTTGCACTACTTCCAAGAAACATGTTTAGAGGAACAGAAACCTTGAGAACCCCAACAGTTGGTGACTTAGCTGGCTGCAAAACAGAAGACCCAACTCTGCCAACATGATGGGCCACTTCCAAGAGCTAAGCTCTCTTCTCAAAGAGGCCAGTATTTATTACTCTGATATCAGCCACAGACTATTTTCATCACATCCCACCATTTTACTGGACCTGGATTCATTTTCTTCACCATTCCCCCACCTCAGGGTCCATTCTGAGAGAGCATAACACCTACCCCTGTAGGGTTTTGGTCTGTGTGTAGGGGATGGTTCTTCTCAAAGACCTCCTCCCAGCATGCAGATTGCCATGGCGGGGCTTATTCCCATGAAATGGGCTTATTTTATGAGGAGCATCTCCCTAACATCTGATCAACTTTAGGGTCTTGCAATGTGTCTGCTTTGTCCGTGCTGCTGTTTTCCTAACAATATTTCTGTGGTAAAATGAAATTCACATACTTTGCACCTCCTGAACAGTAAAAAACCTTTAAAAATATAAATTTATCAAAACTAAAATATGAATTAATAAAATAATTTATAAAATATAATTGCTCAGTGCATCAGGCGCCATTGATCTCCTTGCATTTTCTGGTAATTTCCCTCAAGAACAGTGTGCCCATCGGAAGTAGTGTCTTGTGGGGAGGTTTGCTAAAATGCCCCCAGCAGTATGTGACATGTAAGACACACATGCATAGCCTACTTAAGTGGATTCCATTTTGCCTTTGGATTTGCATCTCATCGAGGAAAAACATTCATAAAGCTATTCTACTACACTCCCATTATTAAGAACAAGTGAAAAAAAAAACCCATCTAAAACATCCAGCATTATGTTTTTTATCGGCTTCTACAATTTTTTTTCTTACTCATTTTACTCTTGCCCTTTACAGAATGAATTTACAAACAAAAGCTCATATTTAGACTTGATTCAGGATATTAACCTTTACAGAGCATCTATTTTCCCTCTGTAAGCACAGGGTTTTTAATGGTTGCTTTTTATTTACAACGTAAATAGATTAACAGAATTTATGCAGTACCAGAAAGCTTCATCTCAGCTTTAGGTCACACATGCCTGTGGGGTAGATACCTATCTTTTCCCCAGTTCGTATAGCTCCATCTATACCTAATGATGGCTACTGCCTCTGTGACAGGTCTGGAATAGGTTATTCTTGCTCAGAACCGATCCCTATTCAAATACTGGATCTGATGCTAAAACACATTAATTCTTGCCCAGTAGGCCTGCTACTTTAATTTTTGCTTTGAATCAATTATTTCTGATCCTTCTAAACCGGTGGCAAACCTAAGCATCCGAGTAAATGCCATCCAGAACCATTTCTGCTCTTTCACTATTGCCAAGGTAAAACAAGGCACCTGCTTTATGCTTGCTTCTCTAATATTTTGTTCAGAAACCTTTCAAAGACAGCAACGACATTAAGCAGTTAAAAAATGTTAAAATAGGTTGCAAAAATCCTTGTTAAATCATAGACACCATGTCTTTGTGAACCAGCCTTCCCTTTTGCTACCAGTATCCAAATGGATGGATTTAGACAGTCCAATCAGCTGAGCACTAAATCAGAGGTACCATTGGCAAATGGAAAAAGCTATATAGGTCCTTCTAGGACACATCCAATTTCCTGCAGCCTACCCACTTCTTTCTTTGCACTTTAAGATCCCAGAGACAGAGAGTTCAGTGATTTATTCTCAGAGGGCTTTTGGTCACATTTGTTTTATCTTTTGCAACTGGCCTCACACCAGCAGACTTTCCCCAGCACCTTATAATGTGTCAGTGCACCTTGTGAAAGGCCAAGTCTTCTTGATGCCCCCATTTCCATGCTGCTCTGGCTGAGCAGCTACCAGCCTCCCTGTCTGCCCATGCTTCCCTGAAAGCCCATAAACCAGTCCTGAAGTCCTGAACAGGCCTTGTGACACCAAGGATTACTCCTTAAATGCTTTCACAGATTTTAAACATCACTGTTGTCTCTTACTTTGGAGTTACATGGGAAGGAGCAAACGACAACCACCACCAAATACTCAGAACACACTTGTTGCAGATGTGCTTTTTCAGACCTCCTAAGTACATTTGTAGTTCATAGCAATTCTGTACCCTGTCCGTGCAGAACAGGCTAAAGGGCGCAGATAATGCTTTCAGGCAATTGCTAATATATATATTTTTCTCTTTTCTAGCACCCATCCCCATGCTTTAATTGGGTAGGAAACACTTATTCCTATACACACTGGGAGCCAGCTAAGTCCTGAACTACAGGAAAGGGGTGGCTTTGCACAGGAGAATAGCGGTTGCTGGATGCTGAAGGCAATGGAAAGGGGCAGAGAATGGTTTCGATGGCCATTCAGTGTCTGACTGTCTCTTAGTTGCCTCTCTGGTTCCTAGCTTTCTGTTGCAACATATCTTGCATGGTCCCATTGTGCATCTTAAATATTTGTATTTATTTACATGCAACATCTACAGAGAAGAGTATCATTGTCCAGATTTCACATTATGATGCCTAAGCTGGGAGGTTATGCTGAGGCTGCCCACTGCAGTGCTGTGAGCTCCGACTTCCCAGTGATGGCTTGATGAACTTGGCTTTTTTCTGGGACCATAACCTGGATTTTCTCACTTTGCACAGTCTGAGAGCAGGGGCTCAGGTTATGCACCACATGCCATCCTTTTGTAGGGAAAGGACGGGGCCACTCTCAGCAGAGTCTTTAGGAGTAAAACTCTGAATTCAACTTTTGAAAAGTACAGGACTAATGCTTCACTGCTGGTCAGCATTCCTCTTGAAGATTAGAATCGCAGTGTGGAGCAGAAGGCTTTGTAGAAGATAGGGCTTGTGGTGATGAAACAGGGTAGATGTTTCACATACAGGTAAGAAGAAATTACTATGGCAACACCACATGACGTCATTAGAGGTGGAAGAGCTCTTTTCAGGAGAGCGACATGTCTATAAGGCCTAATACAAACTTATCTTCATGGCTACAGTTGGAGAATACCTGAGAAAAATAGGTGGGTGTGGAGATAACTAGAAAATTTGCCTGCACTGACAGGGCACGTAGAAAGCACAGTATATAAGGACAAAGAACACAAGAGCCTCCATCATCAGAACAACACTAGCCACACTCAGATTTGTGCCTTGCCCACCTAAATAAGACCACATATATCTTCACCTGTTAAAACTACCAACTTGCCAACTATAAAGTTCATATTTCTATAAATTTTGCATTTCAAAGGCAATCTGGGATACTGCCATCAACTTAATTAATTTATAGCAAATATATCCTACTGTAGCAATGCTGGGTAGCAGTCTTGCATGCTCTGAATACAAGTGCCTATTAAGAAGGCCAAGAGCAAGAGTTAATGATGGTATTTTAAAAAACCCCAACAACCTTTGCCTAAGATTTATTTCATAGACTTCAGCATTTCATGAAACTAGGCACATAGTTGAGTAAATAAGCCTTGTGGGCTCAGTTTGAACTATTTGTAGAACTGAAGGGTGGGTACTGTATTTCCCTGTGTAGGGAAGGCCAGTCATCGGACTAGGGAAGGGGGGTTGGCTGTGTGTGAATAAAAACTGGCTGCCACTGCATGTATTGGAACATGATCTGAAATCAGATTTGCAGTCGTGATGCCAGGAGACTGTAGAGGTCGGCTGTTTGTTTTATAAATTGCTGATGTTTTCCCCTCTTCCTGCCTGCTCCAGTCTCACCAGAAAGCAGCATGATGGATACGAGAAGGTCCCCCTGGTCCCAAAACCCCTTGCAATGGAGGCTGCAGGCAGGCTGTCACCTTTGCCTGTCAAGCCTGCCAGGGCAAGGCACTCCAAAATTCCCTCTGTGTCAAGGGTCCCTGATTAGCCCCACATTCACCACAAAGCCATCGTTATGCTTGCTCTTTGTGCCACGGTTGTTACACCCGATGGTCCTCTAAAGATATTTATAAGCTGTGTCTTAGATAATATACTACTGCCTGTTGAGTGCAATTCTCAGCAAGACAGGAAACAGCACTGCCTGGAAAATGCCTACACCCTTTCTGCTGGCAGTAGGTCTGCTGAACTCCACATAAGCCCGACAGAAAGATACACTGCCTGGATATGTCAAATACCAAGCAGGTTACATGCCTACGAAGTGGGGCCACAGGCTTACAGTAGAAAAAGGTAAGAAAACTTCCCCAGTCTGCACACATAGGAAGTCTGAAAACTTTCAGACTTTTGGGATGAAAAGTGTTTTTAAGCATCTTCCCTCTGAAGAGGCTGGCAGAATAAAGACACTGTCAGAGCACTCAAGCCTTCTACTCTCAAACTTCCCAAAGTCCACAGGGAGCAATGAGCTGCCTTTGGTCAGCTTTGGATCAAGCCACAGAAGCCAGCAAAAGCCACCACAAGAGTAGCATTGCTCTTGCTGGTGCTGTCCGCCTGCTTCCCACAGGAAAAAAACAAGAAGTACAGAGCATTATCTGAAGTGAAAAAAATCTTGAATTTACACTTGGGCAAAGCACAAAGCTTTGTCTTTATCACCCCTCTCCCTCGGCAGGTCTTTTCTTTCCCCTTTCACATTCACCCTTGAATTCTCTGTTTGTTTTCTGGGGATGCAGGAGGTTTTGACTCTTGTGGTGGATATTACTCTGAGAACAATGAAGGTAATTTTCTCCTTCAGGTGCCTGATACTTTCCTTAATGTTTCATTACAAGCACATACAGCCAGCTCGCAGCGCACATACTGCAACTTGAAAAGAACTGCAGGTCGAAGTATCTCACAGCAGAATATTACTGTGGATTTAGCACTAATTCCAGCTTTATTCCTTTCCTAATTCCTGTATCACATAGCCTTATCTGCACAGATAAAGCCCCTTGAAGTGCACTTGCTTTGATGCATGGATGGAAGAGTTCTGTCAAAAAAATGTAAGATTTGCTTAGAAAACAATCATGCTATATTTAGACCATAGTCCACTCCAAAGTCCCCTGACAGGTTTCAGTGCAAACAAGCAAAGGCTTCCCTTGGCTGACTACAGAAGTTGTATTTCAGACAACCCAGTAGTCTACCAGAGTGATGAATTTTAACCTCTTGCAGCATTTTGAGAGTAGCCATGGTCTCTAAAAGCTAACACCACTGTTACCAGCACAGTATCTGCACACTGCGTAGCTAATTCCCCGACTGCCTCAGAGTATCAGTGTCCCTGAAGGGCATACTATTGATCCATAGGCAGATTATGTCAGTTGCTTGGCTTTGAGAGATGTGCACTCTCTTTCCAGCATCCTTGCAGAAAATAGCTGTGTTTAATGCACACTCTGCCGAGGTTTTCAGGAGCTCTTCAAGCCAAATCATAATGGCGCAAGGCATAGATCTTTTGATGTCAAATCCTGTATGATTTTACAGCTGGCAACAAAGAAAATTTACATTTATAGTAGACAGCAACTTTCAGCCAGAAGGATTTCAAAGCACTTTATGAACTATCATTCAAAACAAATAATGCTGAATGAAGACATTTTTGTGTTGAAATATAGAAAATATTGAACAGAACTACTCAGCAGCTTAGGGTAATAGGTGAAGAATACCCCATCTAATTGAACACGTGCAATGCAATTTTAGTTAGGCAGGATGCAATTACAAAAGCTGGAGTCTGGCCAAGACACCAAGGTCAACTACTCTACTTTTTCAAAAAGTATCATGGGATTTTTCTAATGACCACAAGCTAATGATGTCGTGTCTGAAAGTCAGCACCTCTCCCCTTACAGCGGCCTTTACAATCATTTCATAGCAATGGCCCTATACCAGATCCAATGACAAAATCCCAAATCACCATTTCCACCACCTCAGAAACATGCTTCTCTTAGGAAAATGAGTTTAGAAAGGATCAAATCAGCCACTAGGTCCAGTTCTTTAGAATCACGAGAAGGATCACACATATAATGATCACACATCACTGATACTGAGTGTAGAAAGTTCTATTTACCTTCTTCAAAACTTGCGCACCCCATTAACTTGGTACCTTTCACAAAAGCAGCTACACGACTGGTGATGAATTCAACTTAGTAACATCCTTCAATACTTCAAAGTACAATACATATAGTGAACTTTGTGGTAATCTGCAATACATATATTCTTGAACTATGCAATAGAAAGACCTAAGACTAAATATACAATTACCACATTGGGCTGCTAGAGATTATCGTAGGAATAGTTGCACAGGTTACTTAAATACTGGCAGTATATTCTTTATTAATTGACCAAATCACAGATACTACTAGCAATTACAATTAGTATGAACATATCTGTGTGTGAGACAATGAAGAAAGCTCTTGTAAGTCAAACAGCACTACTGGAAAATTAAGCACGGTGAGCCAACTTTAATATAACCATTAACACAACAGTTATTGCATGCTCTTTGCACCAGTTTTCCTATCTTCAGATTTTAATATTGGGGTACAAATCTTCAGGTGTAAAAATGACAATTACGTACACTTTTTATTTTGCTACACATGCCTTTGGATTTACGTTGGCTAATCCATTTTTTTTTAATGGATTTCTATTATTGTGTATGATTCTGTGACTTCTAGACGATTCAGTCAGAGGTGACCTGCATTTTCAATTTTTTGCTAGGCAAATCATTACAAATGAAGTGCAGAATTTAATTTTGATAACAAAATTTAAAGAGGAGGAATGGAAAAAACAGAAAAACCAAGGTCCTTTATTATCTTCCATTCAGGTACTGACTACTGCTCATGCAGACCAAACCATTAAGATATTACTTCCTTACAAATATATCTCACTCTTTGCTACCAGATATAAAACCTTCATGTGTCAGTAAGCCTTAGAAACAAAGGGTATGATTGACCAAGATCAGAGGTTTTTGTGTTTATCTCTGTGTGCTTTGACCCTCACATACCAGATTATAACAGTTTACCATCCACAGAACAGCATTTGCACAGTTCATTGTCTCATGTCCCTTTGTTGAGTGTTGATATGATTAGGTAAATGAGATATTACGGCTGACTTTTTAAGAAAATTTTATTTTATGCTTTTCTTGTGCAGGATATTAGATAAGGAAATCATAATAGCCTGTGGTAGCCTGGCTTCAAAGAATCTAGTAGTCTAAAATAAAAACCACAAAATAAATCAGGCTTGGAGAAGCTGGGGCAATTACTCAGGTGGAATAAATCAGATGGCAACTCTGCCAGCCATGAAGATCTCAATGGCCATCAATGAACTGACCACCTAGCCTACAGGATCTAGGTTGTGTCAATTCATTAATTTCTAAGCAGACCTTATGTCATGGTTTAACCACAGCCAGCAACTAAGGACTATGCAGCTGTAAGCTCACGCCTGCCGCTGCCCCACAATGGGATGGGGAGGAGAACTGGAAAAGGTAAAAAACGCAAGTTAGGATAAGAACAGTTTAATAATTGAAATAAATACAATATACTAATACTACTAATACTAATAATGGAGAGGTAGAGAGAGGAATAAAACCCCAGAAAGGCAAGTGATGCACAATATAACTGCTCATCATCCACCGACCGGTGTCCAGCCCATTCCCAAGCAGCAATTGCCAGCTCCCAGCTAACTCCCCCAGTTTATACACTGGGCATGACATGCTGTGGTATGGAATATCCCTTTAGCTAGCTAGGGTCAGGTGTCCTGTCTCTGCTCCCTCCTAGCTTTCCATGCCCCTCCTCATGACAGGGCATGGGAAACTGAAGAATCCTTGATCAGGATAAGCTCAACAACTAAAACATTGGTGCGTTATCAACATTAATCTCAGTCTAAATTCAGAACACAACAATGCACCAGCTACTAGGAAGAAAATTATCTCAGATAAAACCAGGGCACTGTACAATAGCTTCACTGTTACTTTTCATACTTAGCACACTATACCACCATTTGCCAGCAGTTACTTTTTCTTGGTGCCAATGTTAAACTTGCAGCCCTAATGAGAACTTAATGAAACTGAGGTTCACATCAAGTCTGCCAGAATTTTCTAGTTTTGACATACTGTAATCTGTCTCTGATAGATGGTTCTTTGTGTCCTCACTTGTTTAATTGTTTACAGGTGAAACACTAAATCTGATCTTTGCTCTTCTGCTAGCTGGAAGTGAGCATACATTTGCGAGTATCTGTCAAGAATTTTTCATCTGGGAATTCATTTCCTGTAGATGAAAAAGCTATCTTCTGGTCCTAATACTCTGATCTTTATTTGATTAAAAAGATTCATTCAGATTTATTTCCCTGTGATATTGCATAATATCACAGTAACCTGTCTGTTTCATGAGATCTCTTCAGAGGTTACTTCTTGGCCCTCCTTTTAGTCCTCCACCACAAAAGGGGCACACAGCTGATTGTACTCACAGTCTTGAAATATGTGAAAATGTTTAAGTATGCAGGCAATGAAGCCAAGCCATATTCAAAGGTCTCTTCTATCATCCAAACTGAGAATCTAAAACCTGATGTTAATATTAATCAAAAATGGCTCATGAGCAGAAGTTCCTGCTGAAAACAGAGGGATGTGCATATTCTCATATGTTGGATCAAACCTTTGATGGCTGAAATATTTTTCAGCTAGAGGGGCCAAACAGAAACAAAAGGAGATTGTAGAGAGCATAGTTGTTAGGACTGCCTTTTCTCCCAGTAAGGAGGGTTTTACAGCTGTTCATTTGGAGAAGAAAAAAAAGCCCCACAACATTTATGTACCTTGGTATGAGTGCAATAACTCAGCAATAACCCAGCACATAAAAAAGAAACATACAAAAGGCTTCAGGTGAAACTCTCTGCTGTGCTGATTGCTTGTCTGCTTTGCTGGTTCACCCTCCAGCTCTTCACAAAGGCAGTTTAAGGCCTACGAGATGGAATGGATCACACTCAGGCTTAGCCCATTAAAAGCAGCACTGACAGCTGTCTTTAGACATTTGGCTGTCTGTACTCAAACCCAGACTTGAAGGCAGCAAACAAAGGCAGCATAGGCACAGCTAACGGACTTGATGAATACACAGATAGATAGATGGCTGGATAAAAAAATGAAAGCATAAGAAACTAAATTTGAATGAAAATTTAACACATTCCTTCGGTAAAAAAAATGCTCTTTTTAACTAAATTGTGCCTTTCAATGCAAAAGTTTCTGCTTTAAATGAAAATATTCAGATTTTGTTTGTGCAGACACACTTGTTTTCTTATTTATGTGACTCTAACCATACATTTTTACAATGGTGTCAGGCTCATTGCAAATAACTCACATGTTCAAGGCTTCTTCTTAATGACAACACCCCTTGCCATCCCCAGCAGTTACAACATATTTATTCTACCACTGTGCTAAAAGTAAATGAACAGGCATAAGAAGAAATTCAGCTGGCATTTTCTTGTATTAGAAATATCTGGGATCCAATTCTGTAATCTTAACATTGTGATGTCAGTAGGACCTGCACATGTGTATCTCTACAATGAAGAAATACTTATTCTTTTAAAAGATAATAATTACTAGAGCATAGCAGAAGAATAAAGGTCTTTATATCCAAAACCTGAAACTATTTGGGGTTGTCTGAGTATCCAAGTTTGTTAAGAGCTTCAAACCTGAAACCATTTTTTTGGGTGATCAAGACACTGGAAGAATTTTGAAAATATCAAAACAATAGCAGAAGTGAAAGTGTAACTTCATATTGGAAGATGTTGTTCCTTTTCCCTCTTTTCTTCCTAAGCAATAGCTTCTCATGTCTGTGGAAACCTGGCTTAGCTGAGCTTTCTAGGAATCACAGATTGTTCTGCTCCTGATTGCCTTGGAAGCTTTTTTTTTCCCTTCAAATTTTGGCAGGAAAGCAGATGATCTAAATATTGAAGGGCTTTTGGCAGTACAAGTTTTAAACCTCACAGCAAACAAAACATTTATGTCACTGCACCTCCTTGCAGATATGTGGCTGGAATTAATGTGGCCCTTTCCCCTCACACCTCTGAAAAGTCACTTGAAGAGGGAGAAGTGTGCACACCATATATTCTTGTGCATAAAGTGAGAGCTACATGCCAAAATGTCAACAGATTTTCTATACACAAGAAGGCTGTGCAAAAAAGAGCTGCCAATCTGTTACACAGTTCTTTCGACACCAACTTTAGGAAAAGAGAAATATTCCAGAAAATGGAATAAATCCCAGAGACCTCTCACTTCCCCAGAAGGAAAGAAAACACCTGCCCAAACCCACCACTGAACAGAGCTTTTGGAATCTCCTGCTGTCTTGCACCACACAGTGGGAATCTTCCTCCATCCACTATTTCTTGCTTCAGGAGGAAGTCTGTTATATGGAACTTTATTACTTTCCATGCAGTCTCACAGCCTAGCTCTCTAAACTTGCAAACACCAACAAGACTCTCTGCCAGTGAAAACATTCTCAAACCCATGTTTTGACCAGCCCTCCCCTTTTCCAGGGTGCAGTATTGCTTTTACATTACACTTCCTTCAACAGCATGACACTTTTCCCTTGCTGCCTCCATGCATTTGGATCCCTGGCAATTTCTTGGTCTTCTGGTGTGCATCCCATCTCTCTAGCTCTTACAAACATTATAAACCCATACATCCACTGCTTTGTTCCTTTCATAGGAGACATATAAAGTCAATATGCCTTCATGACATCTCTCCTGAACATCATTTTCTGATGTGAATCATGCTTGAAAAGAGAGACAAAATCAGCAATGCCGTAGGAGGGAAGTTACTACATTAAGGTGTGACCATGAACAGTTCTAACAGCTTTGCTTGCAACCAGCTTTTCCTTTAATGACAATCTCCACTTACTCACCTTTCTGCTTTAAGAATTTGAAATATGTTCTTTTTCAGCCAGAAGGAGCTTAACACATATGGATATTATCACAATATATAATAAAATAGTCGCATAATACAGTCATCTGGATCAGTAGACAAGCAGGGATCTGTTCTAGGTGCTTTACAGAGCACTTCTTTACCTCTGAACTGGAATTTATATAGTAACACAAGCTTCAATCCACAGGCATATTAGACACCACAGTTTTAATGGGAGTTTAACAGTCTGATGCATTATTTGATTTCCAAATGGAGTCAGTGCCAGCTCATCATTAGACATCAAGGCAATAATGTGACCCAAGGGAAAGCTCCCCCCCAGGCCCTAGTAATCATTATTGGCCCTTAAATTTCATACCAAAGTGTTAGTTCATTCAACATTTTGCTCTTCCTGGTTAGAGCTTACAGAAACGGACAGAGCATAATTTCATACACAAATGTACAACAGATTTGGTGTTCAGCTGGTGTGAAGAAGGTAATTTAAAAGCTCTTTTATTTATAAAATCTAAATATAAAAAACTTAGGGCTTTGTTTATTGAGATCCACAATCAGGTCTGGAGACCAATAATAGTTCAGCTCACAAACCGTAAAGAGATGTAAGCCCCACTAATTTCATGCTCCTTTAATCTGCTTTCATCAACTGTGTGGATTTTGTAAAAGCACTCAAAAATTAAATGTTACCATTAGTAAAAGCACTGACTGCTTTCTAAAGGGTTAGCTTGCAGCACTGCTGAAAACAGTGACACGGCAAATAATCCAGTGCTATGAGCTTCCCAGCACTACATGTTTTCTACTTTTAGCTACATAAACATCACTGTATGAAAGTTCGTACATTCACTTAAAGGAGAGAACAAAAGCTTGGCTTGGATGTTGATCTGATTCCAATGAGGTGATAAATAAAGTGCTCCTCACAGTCTCCAACGCAAACAGTTTGGACGTGCTCAAATATCATGTTCATTAACATAGATTGTGTTTACACAAATAGGAAAAAGATGATAGTGAACATGCCATTGATTTCAATGTAACAAGCAATGCAAATCAACTGAATGCTGTTAAGCAGCAATGTAAGCAGCACTGCTTTTACCAGTTCTATGATAAATTTCTTCAACCTGCATTTTTACCATTTCTGTGATCATTGTTGTCATGAATAATTGCATGAAGAGTGCTGTTTCATCAAATTACCTTAGAATGTCAATAACCTTTCATGAAGATTTTTAGGATATTAGTTAGTGTGAATATATAGAGAGATGAGTCAAGGGGAAAAAAAATCCCCAAATGGCTTAGCACAAATGAAAACACATTGTGTACAACAGATCCTGGCACTGTGCAGGACAGTTACAAAGAGTATTAATGGAGGACAAGCCTGATGCCATCTAGCTCATCAACTATCATCAGTTTCTTGACTAGAAAAGACATCATCTCTATCCTTCTACCCCAACTCAGCAAAATGCTGAAAAAGCTTCTATGAGCAAGAGCTACAGTGAGCACAGGTGATTTTTATGTTATCCATCAGGAAGCATCTGTGACAAAACTAAGACATCCTCTTGTGCGATGACCTCTATGTCTGACCTACATTCCTTCCCTCCTTGGAAATCAGTGACACAGGAGAACAACTTGCCACCAGCCAGAGTGGTAGATGGTCACTAACAAATTTGCTACACACTGTCTGGGCATACAACCTCCCCATGAAGACAACAAGAAAGTTACTTCCAGCATCAAGTAACTTTCAGTGACATCTGAGCATCCAGACTTTACATTAGAACTTAGATGGCAGCAGCAATGACCACAACTCCCCCAGTCATGAGAAACACTGTGGATATAGAAACACTACAGGATAATGAGGCGGTGATGGACCAGCCATGAGACATATGGCTGAGATGCCACTGTGAGAAAGGTGACAAAATCTTAGGATTTCTCATGACATATTTTCACCATCAGGAGAAATAGAAAAGTATTAATACTGTTATTGGAGTGTTGCGCTAAGCTCTAGTTAGCCATGCTCAAGAAATCCTGATTTCTCAATCTGACAGACTATGGATAAGGGGAAACAGAGAAATTACATGCAATTGTGGCCTGTTTGATCTAAGACAGAGGCTGAGAAATGTGATGGCTACCATGGGATACTGTGCAAATGAAGAGAGAAGACGTGCCAGGAAGTGGAAAGAACTGGGGTCAATGAACCATTTGGTCTCTGCCACCTCTGTACACAGCCACTCAGCTGGCTCTGATTGGAGGAGATCTGAAGGGTGACCACGGGCAACTTCGTTCCCATGGAAATTTTCCATGAGATTTTCAATTTTTCCATTTGAATTTTTATATTAAATTTTCTATCTCTCTGGAAAAATTTACAGCATTTCTGGAAAGTTTTAAAACCAACCATAAAATCTTCCAAAGCAGGGAAAAAAGACTACAAGAGAAAAGGAAATGCACATGGAAGTATTTCTTGTCAAAATCTATGGATATTCATAATGGTTTTCATAGAATTACACTGTATTTGTCATGTCCCCTCCCCTCCACCTGAATGGGGCTAGTGAAATTCTGACATTATGAACTCAGCTGTAACCCTGCTCTGGTTACTGTATGATCTTTGCAATAAGGATATCCAGGCTGAGTTAAGGTTTTCAAAGGATTGGAAGGTGTTTAATAATTTTAACTCAGAAAGTGCTGCTAAAATTAGGCAATATGTCCATTTTGATTGCTCCAGTGTTCAGAGCAGCGATTTATCACAGTTCCAGTGTGGCTGAAACTCACTGGAAAGAAAAATCACCCACTTCACAGCTACTTTGAGAATCAACTGGTAAAGCCCTTTATAAACAAAAAGCAGAGGAGGTGAGCAAAGCACTACGGTATTTGTTCAAAGTACAGAACGCATAAGTCAGATCTAAGGAAATATTTTACATGATGACTGGGTTGGAGCTATGCAAGGCCAACCTTTTCTTTATTATCTAGAGATCCCTTGTTCACCACCTCAGGCTACTATCAGCACTGTGATGCCTGCAACAAAGTACTATGTGCATATCAGCACTTGATGAACTGAATGAATAAATGTTAAATCCCAAAGCACGATGTTCCTTGTGATCTGTTAGAAGTCTGCAACCCTTTAAAACAAAAGCCTTAACATTATAATCTCAGCGGCACCTAAATCATCATGAGAAATGAGTTCATTTTCCATACACTGTGTTCTGCCAAGCAAAGTTATTTTCTTGCATACTTATTATGTAACTGTTTGACTGGAAAGGCAAGACTGGAGCTAACCTCATGTGTGCTCAGTGCCCAGCTCAGCCTGATGAGATTCCTCCTGCTAATTAGAGCAAGTTTCTGCTCAGATTCCACCCTCCTTTGGTTCTTCAGCTCCTCTGTACTCTCTCAGCCAAAGCACTGGCAGAGCATGTAAGCGATAAGCAGCTCCTCCCCTACTCAGGCAGTGCTGGAATAACTGCCTTGTACTGGGAACCTGCTGTTTATGTCCCAAAATGTATTAACGTCAAAGTGCTATATCAAGTTTCAGACAGAAAAGAAAGAAAACAGGACATCTGTGTTCAGAGTCTGATCTGCAATTAAAAGATTTCCATTGAGCTGGATGGTTGGACTGAATCCCTGAAGCTGTCTTTCCACAGCTACTTTCTCTGGTTTAAACACAGGCTTCATTCAGGCCTTTCTGTGTTTCCACTCTTCTGAGTTACCTTGGATGACTGTAAACTGGGTGAACACAGGATAAAATAAGTTAATACCCATCACTGATAGGAGGAGCAAGAAAGCAAATCTGTGTGGCTGTGGAACAAAGGTTCATCGAACGAGGACAAGAATTCAGGACTGACAAAGGAGGACCTAAGAACTTTGAGACCAGCTTGAAACAAGGCTTTCATCAAAACCAATAAATCTGAGAACCATCTTCCCTCTCCACCCCAAGTTTCCAGATTGCAGTGCCAACTTGCTTTCTACTACAGAAGAGCAAGAGGCTCTCTTTAAAAACAATAAAAGAAAGCTCATATCTTCAATAAATCACACGTAGAGGATCCCAAGCTTGAATATAAGTTCAAAATACCACAGAGGCCACAATAAACCCACAAAACTTGGCAGCAAGTGCCACCCCTTGCTACACACAGTGGGGAGAGAAGCCATCTTCCCAACGCATTTATTTACAGCTCTCATGACAATATATACCTAAGCCTGAACCCATTAAGTCACTATCAGCATTCCCAATGCTTCTAATGATCTCCAGAGTGAGCCTCTGGAGACAGCCAGTCTCTGAGCCACGGAAGAGAAAACCCGCAGTGTGGAAATGGAGGTTTTCTCAGACCCCAGAGGCAAGATGTGTGGCAGCTCCCAAAAGGTTCCATTTCCCTCAGGCAGATCCAATAGTGAGCCTGTACTCAGAATAGACCAGCCAGACCAAAACCAAGCTCTTATTCTGGCATAAATCAAGAGGAGACAATACAAAGCCTACAGGGAGTAAAGAAAAGATGGACTCAGGAAACCACAATTAATCATTTATCTTCTTGGTATCCTGCTAACAACGGAAACTTCCAAACTAATGATTATTTGAATGCAGCCTTACATGCAATGTATCATCACTGAACAGACCATTAAAATGTCAAATAAAGAGTTCTAAGATTAACAGGATGTTTACAGATAATTACAAGAGGTGCCTGCCTAATTTTGGACTTTGATTTGGTGTATTTACCTTCGTATATTCAAATATATCTGCACTTTGTGCTATTTACTTATATCTAGTTTGTGGCTTCACATAGTATTGCTATTAAAATGCTGATTTACTATTTATGCAGACACAGTACACATTTTACTGTGCTGCAGATGCAATTTGGCCAGCTGTTTCATTCCTTCTTTTGTAGTTTTTTGATTATTTTGATTTTCCTTTATTTATTTTACTTAGTAAACTTCCATGCATTTGGTTCAACAAATAATACAAAGTATGGTTCTTGTTAAAAAAATATAACTTCTAAAAGGGAAAAAAGGTCTTTGCTAACAGTGTTTAGGTTTCTCACTTGGCCTAAATATTACCCCTCTTTATTATGAGAATTACTGTTCTGAACACTCATAAAATGCCATACTTAATATATGAACCATATTATTTTCTGTCCAGCTTTGGTTATGATCAGTTGCAAGTAAAAGGGAACTGCTACATACAAGACCCAATATTGGCTAATCTAATTTATGGGCTGATACTTCACTACTAAATAAGGCTGGAAGGTGGCATAAAAGGGTCATTGATGATGTGAGAGGTTCTTGTTATACTGGAGGACAGTCCATGACTCAGTTATGTCAGGCACTGTACAGATAGGTATATTCTAGCTATTTCAATTATATTGCGTTTCCTTAGACACTAACAATATAGAGCAATTCTTACTGGATACAGTTAATTGACTTTAAACTTTGTCAGTGCTCTGCCCATCATGTCCCATGGCTAACCCCATATGCTTCACTAAGCCCTTGAGCATCATTTCCACATGGAACTCCTGATAACAGCACCAAGAAGGTAAAGCTTTTCCCAAACCATCACATGGGAGACTATATGCCTAACCCTGGATTGTGGATTTCTGCACAGGGGAGGAGAGGGCAATGCTTGCTCTGGGCAGATAGGTCCAGCATGGAGGAGAGGGGCCAGCCCTTGATGCCATCTCCCCATGAGTTGTCAGCAGACATGACACAGTAGGCACCCTACCTTTGGTATCTCTAAGGTCCATGTACATCAACAGGCAGCAAGACGAAGAGACTTTGGAGGTCATATAGCAATTCAGAGGAAGAGCCTAATTTGAGCGCTCTGACTGTCCTCTGCCAAGCCAGTCCCACTTGCTGTTGTGTACAGGGTAAATGCAGAGATTGAGCTTCCCCTGCAGGTACCTGCATTTAGAGGCAAGTGGACAATGCGACTGCCTCACTTTGCCCTGTGATAAGTGGAGAAGGCAGCGATCATAACAGGTAATCTCCCTTGCATGAGTATTATATCAAAAGTAACATTATCAAGTGAGAAGAAGGTAAGGGGCTGTGATTCTGCTTGCTTTCTGGTTAATGATACACCATCCCTTCAAAGGCAAAATGTAATTCAGCCTCTATGCCTACATGAAAATGTACAAACATACCAGTGTTTATGGAGATCACAAACCAGTAATACTTCTTACTACGTAATTTTGATTTAGGAAGAATATTAAAGCCAAACACTTTCAACTCCTCTGTAGGAAATGCTTAGAAACCAAGTTCCAGGTACAAAGAACTATGCTTCTGAAAGCACCAATCTGGGGCAGTTATGGATGTTTTCTTACACATACCCAGTGATTTCCATTTTCTCTATCACATAAATCTTTTTCCTCCATTAGCTCATTTAGTCAGGGTCAGATTTATGAGGGGTGAACTGGCTCTCTCAAAGCTCCTTCTACGATCTCAGGAAAACTATTATACTTATCTATATCTCAATTGCTTATTTGTAAAATGAAAATAACTGTACTCTTCTCATAGAGGGACTTAACTTCATCACAAGAAGACGCACACTCTGACTGCTAACACTGTAATATTCTTCTTTAAGCCATAATAAAGCTGACATTTTACTAGTGTTTTGCTCTTCCCCTCAGAATTGTTAGGGCTAAAAACCAGTGCTTCATACCATGTACTGAAATGCCAAGGAAAAGAGTATGACATAAATATACAGATAAGAAACAGCATCTAAAAATGACGATTTTGATCTTTGAAAAGACAAATCACTAATCTCTGGCTCTAATGAGATATGGGATGATAAAGGTCATGCTGTGTAAAGGACTAAGCTGACGGATCAGTCCAAAAGTTTCAAAACTGGTACTGTGGCTCCTGTCCTTTTTTGGGGAAAAAAGCAATCCTTTGTATGTATCACAGCAGACAGTTACAGACACATTAAAGAGATCCAGCAACTGTGTTTAATGCAAGGACAATTCAAAACCCACCCAAAAGATGTGCAGACTGAAGCGTGATACTGTGATTTTTTAAATGCTCCAAAATCATTCCATTTATTTTTTCAAAATACACCTTCAATCTAAAACCAGTAAAAGCTCTATCACCTCTGCACATCTTTATGAGGATTATTAACGTCATACACTAGAAATTGCCAAATGACTGTGAAAGGACCTTTGGGCAACAGTAACATCTAGCTGCAGATGGGAAAAAAGAAATGCAGAGTAACACAACATTATTCAATTTGGGACTTAGAATCATAGAATCATAGAATAGTTAGGGTTGGAAAGGACCTTAAGATCGTCTAGACTTGCTGGTTTAAGGACAGAATTGCCAACGAGTAAGAGCACCTCAGCAGACTGCTACTGTAATCCTTGACTTACAACTTTCATCCCCAACATTGGGTTGCCAACTGGTGCCAAACAACTCTTTATTTCACCAGCTAATATTTTTCTGTGTGCTTCCTTTGCTCAAGTGAGGTGAGTGCTGTCTTATAAAACTCAGCCCATGGTGCTTTCCCATAAGGTAAGAGCAATAAAGATCTGCAACCTCTTACACCAACAGAAGCTGCTAAAGAATTGTTGGATTTTACTTGCTGCTTTTTTCTACTCAGTCTCCACTGACCTGGCTTGACTGTTGCTTTTGGATCTTTGATGAAAGCTAATGTCCTAACACTATATAAACTAAAAGTCTGAGGAAAGAGACAAACTTTTTCCTATGTGTCTGACTGAACAAATGCTGTAAGGTGCAGCTGAAAAAGTATCTTGCTCTCTACTTTTGTTTCAGAAGACACTTTAAGCTCATTCTGGGTTAATTCACAACTGTGCTTTTAGGTAAAAATCAGTTTGCAATACACTTATCAGGTTCAACAGGCTGCACAAAGTGAGGGAAGCTGCTCTGCAAGCCACGGAATGCAGAGAGAGGAGGAAGTAGAGAAGAGAAAATAAAGGTACGTTTTTTGCAAAGCTGTGAAACAAGGCAGTTTTGCTCTTCTGTTTTCTCTGCCATCCAAGTGAGCACATTATTGCATGCAGAATTTGAGGGAGATTGATTAATTGCAAAAGGGCCCAGAATTGACATGGTTATTTTCATTTAATTCTAAATAAATGGAGTATCATTTAAACTGTATGTAAGGGGAATAAAAAAATCTTTTGTTTCTCTCAGCAGTAAGGAAAATACTAAGTAAACAATGTTAATAATAGAAACAAAGGGATGGAGTCGAGTGGAGCTTTTAGGTCACTGACTCCATTCATAGAAGGGAGAAAGCAAGGAAGGTAAGGTACAATCCAACCTAATTATAGCTTTGTGTAAATTATTTTCAAGCCATTAACTGAGATTTGGCCTACTTAGATTGCCAACTTCTGGGGGCACAGACTTGCTCTTCCCTGTATTTGTGTGTCTTTCAAGATGTGGTCCATGTCCTTGACCAGAGATCCTGGGCCACAGTATATTAGCCCACCATGCCAAGAAGGTGAGCCAGCCTTGGCTAGCCATGTGCCAGCAGCTGTGCCCACTGCTGGAGGACCTCTGAAGCTCTCACTTGGCACTAGCAGCTGGCAAGGCAGAACATGGCTTGAGATTTATGAGGTAGAGTAGGAAGAGTTAAACTGTTCAGTGTAGTAACTGACCCTTCCATGAAATCCCAGTATCTCTGGCTTTAGAACAGATAACCACCCCCTCCATGCAGTGCTCAGGATGAGTCAGAAGCCAGGCCAGCAAAAGCTTTTCCTGAAAACTCAGGGGTATACATATGATCCTGCAAAAAATCAGCCATCCAGAATCAGGGTCAAGGTAAAAAAAAAATAATAATCAGAAGAATTACAAATTTGAGAGGGAGAAGACCTCTTGGGGAATGATCCCAACTATCTTTCAGGCTGAGAGTACTATTCACTGAGAAAGAAAGAGCACATTCTGTTCGATTTTCTATTTCTTCCAGGTCAGCTGCCCACATAACCTGCATATGAAGAGAGCCACTTATTGTCACAGTTCTGTTGCGATAGGTATGATATACCTGCTGGCTCTGTGCAGGCCTCGGGTACTGGAACCAAGAAAACACACGAATGATTTCATGGAGTGAATAGGGGTGTGACTGGGGAAGAGTTCTGCACAACTCTGTGACTGCAGAGAAAAAACCTTGAAAATATATATGCACCCTTAAAGATGGTGAAACTGAAAGGCAATAACAGAACTGAAACACATTATTTTAAAACAAGCTGATTTAGAGTCACTCCTGATTTTGCAATGTGCTGTGAGGGACTGTGCAGTGTATAAATTCTGTGTTCTATAATGGCCCGTACCTCCCAGCTTCACAGTGATTACATTTCTATTGCAGCTGAAGAAGTTCCATGGTGTAATTTATAAGTCATCTCTAATCTGTGGAAAGCTCTGGTATATTATAGGTAAAAGTGCCTTGCTTCTTACACAGCAATCATCAGATGTCAGGAGTACAAGTGCATGGTTCTGCCAGTATTCAGCCTCATGCATAGGTTTGAAAAACACATACAGAAGATTTGGCCAGGAGCATTATTTTTTAATTAAGAGGGGAGGGGAAAGAAAAAAATCTTTGCAAAGCATCTGAAACTGACAAGGTGAGGTGTGTGGAATGACCTAAGATAGACAGGCACTGATTGAAAGCCATTGAGGTAATTCCAGAAGTAATTAGATCTTTGGACAACAAAGTGATGAAACAGGACAAATGACCTTTTCTCATTCACACACTACCAGCTTATTTTTCTGATTTGTTTCACTCTCCAGGAACAATATTTCTTTTAAATACTAGCAGAAAAAAAAAAGTATGGCTACAGCACTGCGCTAGGATGCAGGGTATCTGGATTCAGTGCCTGGCTCTGCTGCAGATTTCCAATATGACCTTGGGCACATCCATTAATCTCTTGCATCTCAGTTCTTTAGCAGTAAAACAGAAGAGAGCTACTACTTTTTCCTTGCCCGCTTGCTTGTCTTCTCTGCGGAGCACCTCAGCGTTTCTGAAGCAGCAAGTTTCCAGGAATAATCATGCCTATAAATTTAACAGAGGCCATGGAAGTCAAATGCTGGACTAAAAGTCAGGTCCCCAGGCTGTCCTCTGCCCAGTGCAGTGCTGGAAGGAGCAGCGCTGACTGCACAGGTGGGAAATGACACCCTGCTGCCCACCTGCCTGCCCCCCTGCCCTGGCAGTGCATTTGTGAGGTGATTCCCACGACCTCAAAACCCCATGTGAAATACTTGAAGCACAGAATATACCAACTTTGTAGAGAGCAGGAGGGAGGCAGGATTTAGTCCTACACCACATGGCAACTTTTAGGTAAGATAGATTATCAGATAATTACAGATTGGTCTCACAACGTTAATGTGAAAATTTAGCATCCTTGGCATCTAATCGCCACTTTGCTGCATCTGTGAGAGAGCAGATATATAAATATGCACCCAGACACTGACATATACATTCTGTCTGTATACAATATGCAGATACCTATGTGTGTACATATCATTAGACACCCACACATGATCACATTTCAACATAGAGAGGAATGTCAGAGTTGGCTTACCATCAGAATAAACATCCAACTTGACACATTTTTTGAAGACCTCTATGATTTCAGTATAATTACTTTTTTTGAGAATGTATTTTGCAAACGTGCCAGATAACGCCAGAAGCACAGCTTTGAGTTGACTGCATTCCTACTCCCACCAGTGTCCTTGCTATGACAGTTTTGATACAAACAGTGTGTATTAGATCATTAGTACAGAGACAACCCTCTCTCCCTGCCACGCTTTTGAAGCTCAGTCTGATGAATGGGAACTTGCTCCTTTTTCATTGTACTTGGCCAATATATCAGAAAGCTGTGCTCAGGGAATGGCATCTAGACTGCCTCCAACCACATTTCTGGGGTGTTCCCTATCAGCAGAAACAAACAGACAAAACCATACAACAGGCGTAACTCTCTAGAAGCACACAGAAGGTCATTTATTGACTAACAAGGCAGCCAATTACCCAGGGTTCGTTAGGTAGTAAGTATGAGCATTCAAACCTCCACCTGCATCTACAAGATTTCTCAGTACCCCATGTGGACAGGAGCATGTTTGCATGCCTCCCTGTGTCTGCTGCAGACCCTCATAAGCAGCAGAATGATATTTAACTTATGGAAACATGCAAAGAATAATGAGTCAAAGATTTCTGTGCACGAACCAGGAATGAGGGTGGAGTTTTGTTTTGGTTTTAATTTTAAACACATGCACAATATTTCAAAAGGCAACACTTGTAAAATCTCTCCCTTTGCATGAAATGACCTGGAAGAGGTGGCAGTAATTACAATCAGGAGCTGTCCGATGATGCAGACTTACACTCTGCATCACCCTTTTGCTAATCAAGTCTCTGTATTGATCATCTCTTCTTGGATGCTTTCCCTTTTACCCTGGGGCCCATGCGGTGCTTTCCATATGGGCTGTATCTTGAGCTTTCACAACTCCATTACAGGAAGACACTGAATTTGATTTGGAACAGAGCAGGCAGCCCTGCACCACAAATACCACAGATACCTGCAAATATGTAAATATCTTCTTTTTTTTACAGTTAAATTTTCCCTACAGAGATCCCATGCCAGTTCTATCACTGTTAGAGAAGCACAATTACTTTCTGATTTTGTCTTTCCACCACATGACCCCCACAACTTTTGGATCAGATTTTAAAATACTAATTGCCTACAGGCCTCATGAGAATAAATGGCTTCATTCAGATGAGATACCCTAACCAGAGCTCTCATTGATGGATAGGCTATACTAGAGATTGTGCTGCACTTGCAACATTGAAGAGCTTTTGGAGAAGAGAGCTGCTGTGGATCCAAACCACAGAAACTCTCTTTATTCATTCTTCTGACCATGAATGCATTTGGAAATCTTTATTTTAGCAAAAAGCAAAAAAAGGCCTCCTTACATTCATATTTATGGGTTTTTTTATTTTTCATTTTTGTTCAAGATCAAATTGGCATAAACTAGCTTTTCTCTGTTGACTTTGCAATTACACACAACGCATACGCTGGCTCTGCACCGACCCTGCTGATCCTCCTTGCCATTTCTTCCTAACATGCTCTTGGGCAATCTCTGCTCTGAATACTGCAACAATGATCAGTTACCTCTTAGAATTAGTGAATGGTTTAAAAAGATTTGTTCCAACTTTTTAATTAAAAAGACAGTTGCTACAGTCACATTTGTTCCTAAGAAAAAACCCAACAGGCCAACCAAAACAACCAACTCCCAGTTCCTTTACCGCTGTGCTAATAAAATTGGAGGATTTCTGCTGTAAAATTCTAAAGATAGCACTGTATATTTAAATTTCAAGACACACTAAGTTTAGAACAAGATAATGTCTCATTTTAATTGTGATTTTTCTATTTATATATTTCCTATGTGGCACAAGACCCCTCTAATGAAAGCACGTTTTAGAGTGGCTTCAACACCCAGGATTATTGCAAGTTTTTGAATGTGTCAGAAGCTTATCAGCTAAAATATGTTAATTTCTCTAATGGGGTAACGAAGTCTAAATGCTTTCAGGAAGACGTTGCTATGATAATGGGTCTACTTAAAACACAACATTAGGAGAACCTTGATTACAGGTTGCTCAGTAGTTTCTGACTTCCTTAGGAACCAGAGTTTGTTCCATACCTAATTTTCTGTGAGAGCTGTTGGGAAGGAATCTCATTTCCATTTACTTAGTCAATCACCTTTGATAACACAGCCAAAACAGTTGCTTGAGAAAATATCTGCTAAAACAGATATTATAATATCTGCATGACCCAGACTTAGAGACCGACTTAAAGCTGCAAAGAGTTTGAGGATGAAGTGAACCCAAAACATGATGGTGAGGTGGTGGCATTTATGCAAGAAGCAGAGGGACAGTAAAAATGAAGTGTAAGGTTTGTTAAGAGGAGAAAAAGCCAGGGAAGTTATGCAAAGGGATGAAGGTGCATACCTGCTAAGGAATTATCTGGCTGATATCTGTGCAAACCTCTGGAACAAGACTCTTCATTTCTGCTTCTGCAATACTTGGTAATTGGGAGACTCTCCCATCAGAGCCTCAACACTTTCTAATGGGGGAGCACCTGTTGGTTTTTCAATCCTGTTGACTTCACAAGACTTGAATCATACAAACAAGTATTTCTCCTACACATGGTATTTCTACACACACATGCAGCCCACAGTGCTAGCCTTTTAATCCCCTATGAAGCAGGATTACCTCATGCTACTTTTGATTAGGAAGGCACAGAAGTAGACCTGTGGTAATGGCTTTGTGTCCCTCAAGTACGTAGAGATGCTTGTTGACAAGGAGCAACCTATGTACAAACTAGCAAGTAAATACTGAAAATTAGATAAAAACCTACTAAAAAAAGAGATGCTTCTCTACTTCCCAGTGCATCACATCAAGTTCTGACCTCAGACATCACATCTGATTTCCATTAAAAGAAAATCAAGAAAGTCTGACCCTGTCATACATATACACTCTTCGAAAGAAAAAGAGCTTGATATTTGTCTTGATGAATTCAGCTGGGACTATGCTCTCCCTCGTTTTGGAAACAAATGGCTCCATAAATCCAGCAGTATTGAGCTCAGCATGATCTAAGTGAACTAAATATTCTAGCTTGCTATTTGCATTTTCTCTTTTATCAAAACAAATAGTAATCTACTCATTAAATCCAGTATTTTTATAATTAATTTACAGTCATTACAAATCACCTGTAACTGGATTAGCTATAATTACAATAAAATAATTCCCTGAATTAATAAGTTATATTTGTGGTTATTTTTTGCTGCTCCTCTGCTGCCTGACCTGGCTGAGACTGCGGCACATGGTATCAGCTGGTGGGGGCCCACAGGGGCTCAGTGCCCATCATGACTCTTCTTTCCCCAGGTGTCAACCCGTCCCTGGATTAATCACCTCTGACAAAGGAGGTTCAAAGCCATGCCTAGGTTTTCAAAGCGCACAGGTATTTCCTCAGCACTTTAAGGAGTTGATTCCTTTGAAATCTCAGTTTTCTCTGGCAAAACAGGTCCCTTCACAATGCCTCAAGTTAGGCATCTGCAAAGTATTTGCCATGCACTGGGACTAATTACCATATTAATAATGTACCCTGGCCTATGTCTGCAGTGTAGATAGTATCGTAATTTTTGGTATGAATTCCAGCCCAGCTCACAGCCTGCTTTTGAGGGGATTATTTAATAGCCAAGGGTGCCATCAACCAACTACACCTCTTGGATTAGGCTCTTCCTGTGCTTACATACACCAACATAGCTCCAGTGACTTCAGTCAACATTGGCTGAAGATGTGGAGCACACTATACACAAAAGGGACATTCCCTTGTTCTGTACATGATTTTACAGCTGCAGAAACATCTAGGTTTCTCTGCTCATATTCTGAGATGAAATCAAATGTCGTGTAAGGAAGAAATCAAACAAAAAGGGGGCAGCAACCTATGGGCATAGGTGACCCTAAACAAATGGAATAAATTTGCTGGAAATACAGGGTTCTCATTCAAAACCTTTCATTCTTAAAATAAAATCACATGGCATGTTGGCAGGAGTTCTGGCACTGCTCTAACACCAGTCACAATTTCACATTTAATACATGCTGTAAAAATAGCGCATTTGATTCACATGAGCATGTCATATCGCATAAATGTAACACCATGCAGCAAGTTACATTTTCTACCATGTATATGAATGTGCTGCCTTCCTTTCCACTGCCTTTGCTTTCCTGAGACCTCCAGCTCTCACAGCTCCTTGTGAACAAAAGTACAGTAAGATTTAATCATGCTGAGCAATCTAAAAACTCATTTTCTAAATAGGTAGAGTCAAATTAGCTTCTAAGAAGTATAAAGCACAAAACAGAGATTTCTGGAGAAAAAGAGGGAGTTGGAAAAGGTGCTATATTTAAAAAAAACCCAAGAACTCATAAATGATGCAGATTTTATGCAATTCGACTTTATCTAAGGCTCTAGTATTTCTATTTAACTAACCCCTTAGACAGAATGCATCTACAGGTCTTTCCACAGCATCTCTTCTTTGACCACTATTGCTAACACAGACACCTCTTGCCTGATCTGTCTCCTGCTCTACATTTTACACAACAGTTAAGGGCTGGTGGGTGTCAAACGCTCTGATTAAAAAGCAAATTCTTCCGTAAGGAAGACAGAAATGGGACTGACAACCACAATGCCTGCAGACCACTCTTTAACTCTGCAGCGTAGCACCATATGCAGGCTCATCTATCCTCTCCAGCTCCACTGCCATCCTTCTGGGGAAAGTGGACAGCTACCCTTCCTCAGCCACTTCCAGAGGCACTTCTGGCCCATGCCTTGCCCTGTGCTGAGCCATTTCACTGCAACAGCCAGCAGAGGACAAAGTTAGGAACACAGAGCTGTTTTGTGCTGGGTGGTGTACTGAAAGCACACAGTGAGGGGCTGGGAAAACAGCAAGACCAGCAAAACACAGGGCAGGACCTCAGCAGCCCATGGCGAAGATGAGCTGAGATTGCTGTGCTTGACAAAACAGGCAGATCAATATGTAAAGGAGAAAGAGGGTAGAGGAAGAGTAATTAGAAAGAAACACTACTTTCCTCAGTTTCTCTCCAAGTTCCATGGCAATCATGGCAATAACTGATGCAGAGCTCTTATATTTAGCATCTTTGTTTAAGAAATTGCATGGCCCAATTCATTGTGCTTACAGTGTGTATATTGCTTGGAAACCCAGCCTCCGACTTCATGCTCAGACATTAGGCAGACATTAAGTATGTTAATATTGCAGTTGAAATTACATGGTTTTTTCTTCTAGTTTGGAAGGATAATTCTTTGGAATAATTATATAGAGGGTAACTAAATTCTGAGAAACGTTTGAGTCACCAAGAATCACATCTGCACTCCAGAAGAAAGGCTTGCTGAAATCTTGAGCATTTTTATTCCTGCTAATTATAAGAGCTGGGAAAAGCAAAAGGTTAGTTTATGCCTTTTAGGAGACACACACAGAGTCTATTTGGAAGATGCTACAGGGATCCCTCTAAAGGAAATAGTATAGCTGCTATGACAAGTTTCTGAGCTGAAATTTGTGGGAGTTTTTCCATTTCACAATTAGAACAGTATTTTATGTTTATCCAATACCTTCATGCTTAAAGAGCACACAGCCAAACTTTAACACCACCATTACTCAAATCTTATAAGCTTCCCACATAGACATCTTGCCTACAGCCAGGGATGAAATGCAGGAGGACATGCAACCCAGACAACTTCAGTTTGTAGGACAGTCACTGTGTAACAGGACACTAAAATACTCCTGAAAGAACTGAAGATGAAAATTACACACAATGCCATTTAAATGTCAGGCTTGCAGAATTCCTATTCCGAAGCTGCTTATTGAGAGCAACCAAGCCTCCATGAATAAGCAAACAAATGAGAAATAAATGGAACTTTTTAATGTTCAAAAATGGGATTATAAAACTTGAACATTTAACTTCTTAACAAATTCAGCAGCAGCCAAAAGAAGTTCAAGTGGAGCTTCTGAATCTTATGCTCCTTCCTTGCCCAACTGTAATGCAGATTTATTTCAGTAGCCCATGGTCTCTTATTAGTGTTTGTGTGCTACCCACAGGTTTGAAGTCCTCCATTCATTCACATTATTTAAATAATAATACATATGTATAATCCTCCTTCCTCCTGTAACTGTTATACTTGAAGAACCAGTTAATTCCATTTGTTACTTCCTGGTGTATTATTTCTTCTCTACAAGCTGGAATCCCTTTAGGATCCCTGTCTGCCCTTGACTACTGATAATTTCCTTGGCTTTTCAATCACCAGAACCTCTTCCTGTGGATTTTAGAGCATTATTGTGATTGTCAATTTTAATAATACAGGGTTTCATAGTCTGTGCCTACTGCAGGCATTTAAAAAAAGAAAGAAAAAAAGAACAATCCTAGTTAAAATGGCTTTAAAAATACACGACTTGATTATATTTGAGGGGGTGGGGTGAGTGTTGTGTTTGTTTGTTTGAGTGCTTTTGTTTTCTTTATAATGTAAGTAGCACTGTCTTATACAGTGCATGCCCATATATTATGTGCTACATATACAAACACACAGCTCTCATCTCCTTATGTTACTGGTTCAAACAATAGCCATAAAATGCTCCAGTTTTTACCCTTATATTTAAAGAAAGAGAACTTTCAAAAGAACAAAGCAGGAAAAGTATCAGCCATTTAAATGCCTTTAAACCAAAGCAACTAAATGCTACCCTACTTTGAAACCAGAACCTATTGAGGAATGATAAAAACCATTGTATCTGATGAGGCTACCTCACACTTTTTTTCGGATATTATGGATGAAAGTCATTTAACATATTTTCAGTTGTGCAAGCATCTGACCAAATGATCCCTAAGCACTTGAATAAATACTTAGAGGCACACAATTCAAAACAAAGGCATTTCCTGAGGCATCGGACTTCAAGAACCCAAGTTCCAGATCAGTTCTAGTGCCCTTTGCGCTATTACTTGATTAGGGAAAGCTTAAGTGCCTACATACCCCTGTGGCTGGGTAGAGGGACTAATTTAGCTATCAGGTTTCAGGCACAGCTACATAACTGGACTCACTCCTAGAAGCCTTGGAAGTTATAAACCTCCAGCCAACGTCACTGTCCTGTCTATGAGCCTCCAGCCAGACTGCTCTGGTATGGAGTACGTGAAGAGTATTAAAAATCTTCCATATTCTTCTGCTTAGGTGAACAGCACAACCACACCTTCAGGTCAGCAAGAGCTTCTACTGAAGTTGAACAAACACCATGAACACAAATAGAAACAACACTTTCCCTTAATAATCTGCCCACATTGCTACCACCACATGAAGCGGTGCTCTGTATCTGAGAGCAGGGGAGAGGTCAGTGGGAAATTTCTTCTTCTCTTTCCATTTGGCCAAACTCTGCAGGATGTGTCTCCTGTCCTGCTGCCTGAGCAACACTAAGCTGCCCATGCTTTTTAAATAAAAACTGTGGCAGTGCAAAATTAGGTGTAAATCTGAGTTTGCAGTTACATCTGTCTGTAAATAGAGTGCATCTGCCAACAGAGCTGCACAGACAGTGAAAAGATGGTGTTTGTGAAGTTATTTAAGACCAGCTGAGATTCAGCTCTACCCCAGTTTTGTCTAAATAAGGACTTCCAGATTAAACCCAACATAAGGTTGCTGATCAGACCGAGACAGCTCACACGTGTACTGCATCTACGAGCTTTCAAATGCTGACTTAGTTTCTTCCTTCCAGTTACTGATCAACACAAACATATAAGTTCCTGTTTTGAAGGAAGCATTATTAAAAAATACAGCAAACTACAACCAGTTATGGCAGGTTATGGGAAAACACCACAGTCAACCACCTAACAACTGGTATAGATAAAATTAATAATGCCCTATCAGCATTGGAAATGTACAAAAAGCACAGGGAGGAAACAGACAACTTGAAATGCTGGGAAAGAAAATGTTCTGAAGCATAAAGGTGCTTCCCTAAAATGACATGAACCTTTTATATGGAATTCAAAGCTGAAAGGAACAGACAGGCAAACAGAATACGGGCCAGCACAGGGAAGGGTCCCTCACATCCTGAAGGATCTCGTGCTCAGCTTTAAGAATCCCAGGAAAAAAAGAGAACTAGGGAAATATTTTTCATTCCAGCAAAGGGATCACTATCAAGCTCACAATCATATCACCAGAAGCCAGCATTTAGGCACATTCACAGCTGATTCTCACAGACAAACGCATTTTTTGAGACCATTCATGTCCACATTTACACTCCCATCTTGATGCACTACCCAAGCACTCACTGGTAGGTTTTAGCAAGCAATTTCCCACTAGGGTAGCTGAAGGATGAAGCTTCTTTCACCTTCTTTGGAAACAGCTGCTCCTGGCTATCATCAGTGACATGATTTGGAAATACATTGACCCCAGTCTGGTTCACAATGAATATGCACAGAGGAACATAAAAATTGTGGACATGCATTTATGCACATAATGTACAAAAAAATATGCATTAGGCTTCCTTGTAATGCTCATACCTACAAAAGGTTAAATTGCCCTAGGTGAGAGGGAGCTATTTAAATGGACCTTTTTATAATGGCACACAATAATGCATTCTGGTTACCTTCCTACATGGCTTACTTCCAGTCAGCATTAAGGAGAATTACTACCTGATTTTAATACACCTTGCTTCAATTTCATGCAGGCTTATTGTCTTCTAATTATCAACACAGCAATTTGATCCACATCCAGATTAAGGCATCGCCCTGACTTCTAACACCAGAGCAACGCCTGTGGTGGTGTGCTGATTTCTCAAGCAGTAAGCAGTTTGCTGTTGTCTCTCATCCCCAAGGCACAAATAAGCAGATGCTGCATTAAAGCTTGTTTTACAAAACTGCTTCAGTTGTGATATACATTTTTAATATAATATACTGAATGCATTACAGTGAAAACTGCCAGGGCCAATAAACTCATGCAAATTCATTAGAAAGACCAGCTTCTCAATAAAGTCTAGCCAAACACTAGATCTAGCTAATCTAGAATTGTCCAAAAGAAGCTGAAATGAGTGAGAAGCTTGACTGCATTTGCCACACGTGTGCATGGCTGTAGTTCACTATTTCAGTTTTCTGAATGCCACTTGGGATTGTTTCTCATCAAGGACAAGCTTCACTGACCTTTCCCTTCTTTTCATCACAAGTATACTATGGTTGGCTTGAAAGCTTGAATTTTTTACAGACACTGCTATTGTGAGCAAAGAAGCAGAGGTGCAGCTTTTCATCACCAGAATGGACTCTATATAGGAGACACTAGTAGCCCAGTATTTTGCAGCACCCACTGACATGCCTTCATTCATGGGTAGGTTTAAAGGGTAAGAAATTATATAAAAAATTATATTGTATGTCTTTCCTTCTCAAAAGAAAAGGAGAAGGAAAGACAAAGAGAAAGCAATGTTTTCAGTCTCTTTGGCTTATTTGCATTTCTTACCTACACTCTTCTTCCTCAGCTGACATTGTTAGCTATAGGATGACAACTGAAGAGCACCTCTGGAGTACTCCGTAGCTAATCCTCTACGATGCCAGTAAACTACATAGTAAATTGGTGATTCCAACAGGAGCTCTTGAAAAGCACAGACTTCACTCTTCGTTCAAACAGAGGGCAATCTTTGTTGAACACTTTGAAGAAGCTCGAGCTAGCAGAGGATTACTATTCTAAACATGTTTGTTTAAAGATAATGCGGTGCAAAATATGTCCAAAATTAACCTGGCCAGCAGCAGACTAAGGTTTACACAAAGCATCTGCTGGCTGCCTCTGGTAAAACATTACATTTGTCTTGATGGTGTTTATGGCATAAGCGGCTGCTACTGCTAAGAGCTGCAGTACAGCAGCCTTGTGTGACAGCTTACCTTAGAGGAAGAGAAGTCCTGTAACACAACCTGCCCCATTACATCTTCAGGATTGCTCTCTTTTATGAAGACCTCTGGCACTAAATCTTTCCAGACAATAACAATGCAACCATAGCAGGTGAGGTGAGTTATCAGAAGAGCTTTCCCTCCCTCACTACTGTTGGCAGGGTGCTCTGCAATGTCTTCTTCTCTTCTTTATGTACATACATAATCATGAGAGTATGCCTACTTTCATCCCCACAAGATGATGGCACCTTCAACCCCATTCTTTCCCCATCATGGGAGGAAATGAAGATGATGAGCATTGCTGGAACCTTCAGCAGGTTTATAAATTCAGCTGAGACATCAAGCTGAACCAGTCCAATCCCTTAACTAATGACACTAAAAGTGACACTAACTCCTAAGGAAACACAAAGAATTTTGATTGCCTGCTCTGCTCTGAGATAGTGTCACTTGACAAGTGATGTGGCTAAATGTCTTCTCCATGCACTAATTTACGACTGGAATTTGCAGGGACTTACACAGTGACACTTGTTATCATACATACTAGCACCTACTACCATAGTACAAGCAGCTGGGCACTAATTTAACCTGACCTTAGCAAGCTGTGCAATCTGACAGCTCTTCATGCTGTCCACCTGCTGTCAGATCAAAGTCTGCTTAGGATCTTAAATTCCCTCTACATCCCTTCAAATTAACAGCAATTCATCAGTTAGTTCTACAATGCCATTAAACACAGAAACAGCAGAGATGACTTTCTGAGGCCCTGAAGTCACTGCACTTTAATGGGAAGGCAGAAAATGCAGATTATATGCCTCACCTCTATGTATTGCTTAAGACAGGTGAGGGTGCTTAAGACAGGTGAGTGTGCATATTCCTAATTACATAGATTGCGCAAGAAATCTCTTCAAGAAAGAAGAGACTTCTGAAATGTCTCATGAAATATGATGAAAGATTGTTTGTGCCACCATTTTTCCTGCCCCTAGCAGCTGTTCTATTCCTTAGCTAAGACAAAGTAGAATCTCTCTTTCCTATCAGTTAAGTTAAAAAGGATCGAAGCAGGGAGAACTAAAGATGAAGACAAGAGAGAAGCCCTGTGAATTTCCAGTCTACTAAATATAGAGGTTTCTTCCCATTTGCTTGTCAACTTTGAACCTTCTTGTATTCTAAGTTTATAATTGTTTTCAAATAACTATAATGCTCTAGAAAATTACCTCATTTATTCTTTCCAATAGATAAATACCAAAAGATTTTCTCAGCATTACTTCAAATTAAAGATATTGTTTTGTCCACCCTACCACTGGCTTGAGACTGTAATAAAACATTGATTATTCTCAATCTAGTTGACCTCTGTAAATCAGACTTAGCTTAACGTGACTGCCTGACTGCCCAGTGAAATCAGGAGGATCTTTTATTAATCAACAAATGTTGCAGCAGAGGGTCTGAGATGGAACTGAAGTAGAGGGTAGATGGATAGGAACAGGTAAAACATCCAAAAATCCTGATGAAGACTGTCCAGCACTAGCTCAAAACTGTTAAACCTGCCATTTTCAAGTACCACCTTAAAACCAAAACCTTTTATTTCATACATACTATTGTCAATTCAAAAAGGGCTCATGGTATTGTTTTCAAGTTTAAAAAAAGAATCCAAGAAAATCCTCCTGAACAATATGAGAAAATTTCAGGCACATGTCATCCAGCTGAAGACATCCAGAAAAGAGTACTTTACAGCAGAGGAGTTGGACCATGTTGCGGCTTCCACACCTGAATCTCTATGTAACATTAATAGATTCAGATACAGATTTACTCTACTGGTTAGAAGAGCAAAATGATCTCTTGGAAAAACAAAAGAACAAACAAAGCAAAAAGAAACAAACACACCCTCCTCCCACCAGTCCCTGAAACCCAACAGCCCGCTATTATGGCTCCTGTCTATAGGTAATGCTTAGGCATTTGCCACCCTCATCTTCAGTAGCAAGGGGACAGTCACCACCACTGGGGCAGAAGGAGAGACACCTCAGGAGGAAACCAGAAAGAGCTCCAACAAGGATGGAGCTGTCCTTGGCACAGCCCTGGCACCTGAGTCCTCAGTTTGACCTCACAACTCACTGAGTGCCCTCAGCTCCTTTTGGGAACTGTAAGGGGTCAGAAAGCAGAGATGGGCAGCACCTGAGGGAGCTGGGTCAGAAGGGCTTGTGATGACAAAGGTGCCTGGGCAGGTGTCAGCTGGCCTTTTCGCAGCTGTTGTCCAGACAGAAGCTCCCAGCCTGATTCCTGCACATGGACAGCTTGGCCAGGACATCACCACTAGCTGCCCTGTCACCAAGCTGCCTGCTGAGCCTCTCCAGTGCTGTCTGTAAAGGCTTCACGTGGAAATCCTCCTTCATGCTTTTAAACATCCTCTTATGCTGCTTCTGTGGCACTCCAGTGAAAGGCAGGACCTCACCCTCAAATACTTGGCCACTGAGCTGAGCTTTCATTTCCAGCATGATCCTGGTACTTCAGGTCATAGGAAGAGAAATGGGACACCAGGGAGGGAGGCAATGGCCCTACTCAAGTTCCTTACACAGACAAGACAGGGAAACCTGCCCATACTCCATGACACCCAAAGTTTTGGGGCCAAGAGGCCAGCTGAGAGGGGACAGCACTGCCATGCCATGCAGTAGGAAGCTGGAGAAGGGAGCCAGGTGACAGCACCTTATAATCACCATGGGAAAGCTTGCTTTGTCAAACACTCGAATCCCGTAAGTGTCAGGGATTGCTACGCAAGTGCAGGGGATTGCTCTGCACATTGCTAGCAAAAGGCTTGAGAGCCAAGGAAGAATGAAAAGACTAACAAAAACTTTTGAAAATATTTGAGAAAACCTGTGCCAAAATCTCCTTAGACGTGTATCCATGACTAAGCAAGAGAACTAAATTGCTGCTGCTGGTGTGCTGCTTGCTGGTCACGGTCAAAAAGCACTGATGCAGCAATAAGCACAGCTTAATTGCTGAGAAGCTTACATATTAATAGCAGAATTTTTGGTCAGAAACATGTGAAAGCCTGTGGGCTTTGGAACGGTAAAATAGAATTGGGGCTGTATGCTGGCAGAATAAAGGCTGTTGCATTTTCTGCCTTTGATAGGGACTTTCCAGAGCTGTCAGCTGAGCTGCAGAATTAGAAACCTGACATTGCAGCAGTCAGTTTTTAGATTTCAAGCTGTTCAAATGACTTGTCTCCAGGGAGGAATATCTAGCGTGCAGGAATCAATAGCGAAACAGGTGAAGATGCCAGCATGCAGGGATAGCCATCCCAACACCATGCCTCAGACAGCCAAGTGAATCTACTAAAAAGGAGTCGTGGGAAAGGATGACTGAAAGACTCGCTTCCCCTTTGAATCAGTACAAGAGAGATGCTATAGACTATTCATTACATTTGTGAGATTACAGCTTGATTATATTCAATTCCACGTTACAGATTGATCTTCCACACACCCTCAGTTCACACGACGCCAGTGCTCCAAGCCACTTACTGAAGAGATTATAAAAGAGTCTATTTTATCATATCTTCACCTCTGAATGCATTACAAGTGACATCACTTAATTTTAGCCAATCTGAACAGCTAATTAGATGCAAACAGATTGAAAAATTGTACACACAGGACAACTCATTTTTCAAAAGGCCACTAATCGAAACAAACCTGAGTCCATCAATTCACTTCAACATTTGCCTAAATGAATTACAGCGTAGACTTGGGCTGTACTGGCCTTGTGATTCATACAACCAGCTCCCTCCTCTTTTGATGAAAATCTCAGGCACTGTACAAAAGAATAGGTTATTTGTTTATCAAGGCTCTATTATAACAAAGATGAAGATGCCTCTCTGTCTGAATCTAGTGGACATATGTATGAGCCAAAGCAATTACAGCCTACTCTGGTACTTTCTTCTCACCTCTCAAACCCATCACACACACCAAAGCTGGGGAGGGTCTTTGCAATAACAGATTAAAAAATTAAAGCGCATTTAATCATGATCAATAGGGGTTCCAACTTCAAAACTCTTTGGGTGACATCCTCCCCTCTGCTCTCACTTTCTTACAACACGAGAAATGGGAAAGAAAAGGACCCTCAACAGATAGCTGGCGATCCTCCTTGGGACTCCCTCCAAGCACCAGCTGAGGGAATAGTACCAGCAATTACCCTGAGCTGCACTACTGGATAGAGAGAAGCCCAAAGGGGTATGATATGATTCAGACAAGATCAGGAGCAGCTGAAGGTACCCACTGCCAGACTTCTACATGCTATTATCTTCATTTACAAGCATGCACCTAAACTTTACTCTGAGTTTCTGTAGCTTTAACTGCCAGCCTGGCATCTCGCTAGACCTCTGTTTGTCAGCACAAAGCGCCCTGTTACTCATTTGTGTTTCCCATCCTGGGACCTCACTTGGAGTATTGTGTGCAATTCTGGCGTCCCCAACATAAAAAGGACATGCAACTGTTGGAACAAGTCCAGAAGAGGGCCAGGAGGATAATCAGGGGACTGGAGCACCTCCCATATGAAGATAGGAGGAGAAAGTTTGGGCTGTTCAGCCTGGAGAAGAGAAGGCTGTGTGGAGACCTCATAGCAGCCTTCCAGTATCTGAAGGGGGGCTATAAGGATGCTGAGGAAGGACTCTTCATTGGGGACTGTAGTGACAGGATAAGGCGTAACGGGTTCAAACTTAAACAGGGGAAGTTTAGATCGGGTATAAGGAGGGAGTTCTTTACTGTAAGGGTGGTGAGGCACTGGAATGGGCTGCCCAAGGAAACTGTGAATGTTCCATCCCTGGTGGTGATCCATCTGTTCAACCCAGGCTGGACAGAGCCTTGGGTGACATGGTTTAGTGTGAGGAGCCCCTGCCCATGGCAGGGGGGTTGGAACTAGATGGCCTGAAGGTCCTTTCCAACCCTAACTATTCTATGATTCTATGATTTACTGACCATGACCTACACCCCCCTTTCTTTTCCCTTGGAAAAGATAGGAGCATCAAAGCTTTCACAGGAAAGCTTGCTTGCTTGCCCTTGGCTGTGCAAGCCTTTTATCTTGCTTATCAGTACCTTTGGAGCTGCAGGTACCACATTTTCAGTAAAGATGGAGTCATTTTGACATCCTTACCCCTCCTCAAGAATCTGCTTCTTAAATATTCCAGGTGGCCCTTTGGCTCATTGTGTTTGCAGAGGACTCTTGCAACAAGCCCAGTAACTACCAAGACTCCAGCTTACTTTGTAGCACCAGTGTTCCCAGGGACATTTCCCCACCTGATTCCCCTGGCTTCCCATCTTTGTTCTATGGTTGTGGCTTTACGTCTGGCCCCATCAGAGGGCCTGCTTTTAAACTAGTGTACCAAGTAAATCAGATTGGACTGCCAGTGACCTGTTTGTTTCTTATTTCACCAGTTACATCTGCTGAGAACCTGATGAATGAGGGAAGCATGTACCCACCTAGGTCACTGGTAAAACAAGCAAATAAATAGCACAAGGCTGTTCCCTGTGCTGTCCATCTAATAATGATAAATCCACTTATAATTACATTGGGAAAGTCAGTTTTTACTTCACTAATTGTGTAACACATTCATATTACATGATTTTTGTTCCTTCATCTTAGTGTCATATGGGGCCATGCCAAATACGCCTCTGACGTCCATGTACAACAGTATTGTTGTCTTTATCAAGCGAACATGTAGCTTCATAAATTACATTTCAATTAGTGGACAAAATCTATTACATCAGTCCACATTGCTCAGCATTATTTCTCATATGTTTCTGTATTAAGGAGGTTTGGCTCTATATGTCCTGCTTCAGTCAGCGTCAGACTGACAGGCCTATAAATATCCAGATTTTTTTCCCCCTATACTTTTTACTACTACACTCTCTAAGACCTTTAGAACTTTCCTGTGTTCTCAAACTCATTGAAAAGCAGCTTTAAAGTCCCTTAACTGCCTCTCTTTAAACTAAAGCCTGCAAAACATTTGGGACTACTGAGGTAAAACTGGTCCTGCTTCAGTAGCTGCCTTTTTAATGGGTTTAAATAGGCACCATCATTATCTGACTCCCATGCAGCTAGAGCTAAGCAGATCAAGAAGTCCAAGGTATTAAAAAAGTCATGTGAAATACCATGGAAGAGTTTTAACCTCTTCTTCCCTAAGTCAGGATATTTTCAAAATGCAATCTGGAGTTCTCCCAGTTGTTGAGCATTTGGGACTTCTACTCAAATATTCCCCTGAGTAACGAGGACTAAAATAATTTTATTTGTTTGTTTTGAATGAAAACCTAAGCATCCTCTGTACCGCTACTCAAAAACCTGGGCTGAAAGACTTGTGGCAATGTCTTAAAAACCGTTAGTGCTGTAACATAAAATTTTAAGATGTCTGGATTTGAGTATGAATTGTTCTGGATTCTCAGTCATGAACCACACTCATTAAACTCATCCTATATGGCCATTTGCAGAAAGAAGGCAGCAATCTCCACTTTGTTAGGTGTTTGGAAATCAGTTGCGTTCTTCCTGTGTATAAACTCCCACTGACTTCAAAGACAGCAGGCAAAATTTCTGGTTTTATTTCCCAGTCCCTGAAAGAAAGCCTCTTGGACAAAAGGGAATTTAAACATCCAATGCAGAATATATTAAATTTGTCAGATGCAGCTGAGGTCTGAAATGTAAGAGTTAAAGAAAAGCGAGCACATGAACATTGAGAGAGACTTGGCAGTTTTCATTCCATTTGTTCTTTTTAAGATCTCATGAGAGCATCAAACAAAAGCCTATGTCATGCCAAAAAACAGTTCAAAGCAAGCACATAGTGAATCAGCTTCTTCCAGCACTAAACCACAGAATATATAACCAAGAGATGCAGAAGGATCTGGTCACTTCAAGGCTGCCTCAGGCCCCACTTGCAAAAGACATACACATTCAGAGAAAATGTTAAAGTCAATGGTATTTAAGCATGTGATAAAAATTAAGCATGTGATTGAACACATGCTCTTACCCCATGGAGTAAGGTGTTCATAGAGAGCATGGTAGAGCCTTTTAAAAGCCTGAGAAACATTTTTCTTCCCTATGAAAGAACTCCCTACATAGGAAAGTGAAAGAGCGGGCTAGATTCACCTCTCATTGTCGTCACTGCTAATCTCCAGTGACTCCACAGTTGTCACAGGGAAAATTAATCCAGGTTTACAGAGATGTAGCAGACGAATCTAGTCTGCTGCATCTCTCTCCTGCTGTGTTTACAACAACAGACCGATAAATGAGTATTTGTGATCCAGTGCCCCTTCTTAATCTGTTTGAGGGAGTATCATAGGATTTGTTCACTGGTTTGATGATTTGGTTATCTGTGGATTTACAAATTGAACATGATTAGACAGCATATTTTCGATTCTTTTGCTCCATTTTGATGCAGACAGACAACTTTGGCTTTTAAAGCAAAACCAGGGCCTTCTCAGTATTTTCTAATGTAAGTAGACCATCTTTCACTCATGGTCTCCTTGTGTAGCTCTGAACTACTTAAAAGAAGTGCTAAAACCCATAATTTAGGAAAGAGAGTATGAATAGATGTCATTCCTACTTCTCGCCTACAGAAGTCTGTGAATCTTTATGGCATCTTCTATTCATATTCTTCAGTTTTGCATGAATGGCTGAAAATGGGCCACAAATCATTCACTATGGGTCAACTCTTTCCCCTGGTATTTCTCAGTGTTGACAGTCTGCTTGACAGGACCTGTGCATTCACACCAGAAACAGAGCAGAGACTTTAGCTATTAATAACAAAGCAAGCACAGGGATAAATTGCATCATTTTTCATTGGATTTTTGCATTCTACCTTCAGAAGCAGCAGAAGCAGCAAGCAAAACATAGGCAGAAACCAGGCAACCAAATCCAAAACCAGTATCTCCCAGACTAGTAATTTATCTATAACCCTGGAGAGCTTCAAGTTCACAGGAGCTGTGGGGATTTGCTGGAGCTTCTCAGTCAGGCAGGGTTGATCAGCTCAGTACTTAGCTCAAATAAGAGCCTGAGAGAAATCCAAAAGCTGGTATTCTTGTCATTCCCATACCTTCCGAGCTCTTCCAAAACTGGAACAAAATGCCCATGCCAGGGTCCTAAAAGTTCAGCACTTGCAAATGCCCAAATGCTTCTCATCTAGTCAACAATAACATAGGAAATTCATTTTTTTAATTTTTAAAGGCTACAAAGAGACTTTTCCTGACCTAACTCTTATACAGGTCAGAAGCACACCAGTCCTGAACCAGAAGTCATGCAATCAAGTTACGTCAGTGAAGAGCTTGAGCTAATAACCCCAGCCTTTCAAAGAGCTTATTGGGTTGGGCTCAGTGCCATGCTGAGGTTAACAAGGTAAAAACCTGTTTAACAGAGGAGACATATATTTGACCATCCGCAGTCAGGTCAATCATTCAAGATTTAAACATTACCTCCAGAGGTATTTACCCAGTCATTGCACGTTGCCTGTAGTTGATTTTGTACCTTCTGATGCTGCTTTTAAATTATAACTCCAAAATTAAATTAGAGTAGAAGAAGCTTTCCTATTGACTTATTGCAGTTGATGATAGTACATGGGGTGAGCAGATATTTTAAATTCACATGAGAAGCCTGTATCACCAGCTAAACCCACACAGAATGGATTCCCTTTCTTTCAGAGGTTAAACTAGAACACTCACAGTATTTTCTTATATATTGGGAACAAGTGTATATATATGTGTTTATCACCACCGCATTTTATACACTGCTTTGTTCAAACCAATATACACTCCAGGTTTTACTGTGTATTTTGGCCCAAGTGTTATTGCTAGGATAGTGTTTACAGCAATAGCCTTTATGTTCTGCATAGCCCTGCCCATCAATCAACCTTCTAATAAAGCAGAAAGGGAAATCAGTGGAAAAGAAGCAGAGCTGCTGAATTCACTTTAGTCATACAAAACCAGCATGGAGACAAGCATGAATACAATTGGGTCAAAGTAGCCATTTGCCTGTTGATTAAAGAAAAAAAGATATATTTGCACCATTACACTTTGCCTTCAAAAATAATTTGGACTTTAAAGTGTTAATTTTTTTCTTGCTGTTTCCTCTGAGTTAATGTTTCAATATGACTGCTGCTCCATACAGATTTATAGTATGTACGTGTTTACTCACACATCTTCTAAGCCAACAGGAAAGGCAGACCAGAATTCCAAATCTATCATTAAGTCTACATGCTGGCACCTAAAAGAGCTTCAGGACTTCAATTTTCCTGGATAAGATTGAAGGGATAAATTGAAAGAATGAACAAACAAACAAACAAGCCATTCTCATCCTTAAAATACATACACAAAATAACAAAGACTGTGGGGAGAAAGAAGGTGGCTTGCAAGGTTGCTGATTACCAGGTTTGTTCAACATATTAGTAACAACCTTAAGAGCAATATAATCTCTGATGCTTTCTGGATTACATATGGGTCTGCTGACCATCAGTGTGGTTTAAAAGACACAGCAGTGGTCTGGCTCTGGAAGCAGCATATGTTATTCCCAGTTCAATCACTGAAGTGTGACGCAATTTACAGCCTTTGCCCAGTATGTATATCCAGACGCTGTGCCACAGATTCTATTCTCCCCCTCACTGTGAAAGAAGTGTCTCACAGTATCAGGATGCACCACACTGGAGACCTAATCTTATAATTAGTGCCTCCAGATGCAACTGTGAAATAGATGCTGAGGATGATATTGATGAATTATGACTTGTTTTTTCATTCTGCTTTAGTCTAGATCACTTCTGCAAGTAATAGAGGAGCTGACAAGGAGAGGTGCCATGCTTGACCTCCTGCTCACCAACAGGGAAGGGCTGGTTGGAAATGTGAAGCTCCAGGGCAGCCTTGATTGCAGCAATCATGAGATGGTAAAATTCGAGATCCTCAGGACAGCGAGAAGAGCGTGCAGCAAGCTCACTGCCCTGGGCTTCAAGAGAGAAGACTTTGGCATCTTCAGGAACCAGCTTAGTAATGTACCATGGGATACTGCTCTAGAGGGCAGAGGGGCCCAATAGATAGGTGATATAGAGGCCCAATAGACAGGTGATATTCAAGGATCACCTACTACAAGCTCAGGAGTGATGCAACCCAAATAGGAGATAGTGCAGCAGTAGGGCCAGGAGACCCCCTTGGATGGATAAGGAGCTGCTGAGGAAAATTCAAAGGAAGAAAGAGGCTTATAAAAGGTGGAAGCAAGGACAGGCGGCCTGGGAAGAATACAGGGATATTGTTTGGGAAGCTAGGGACCAGGTTAGGAAAGCTAAGGTCCACTTAGAAATAAACTTGGCTAGGGACATGAAGGATAACAGGAAGGGATTCTATAGGTATATTGCAAATAAAAGACAGGCTTGGAACAACGTGGGCCCCCTCAGGAAGCTATCAGGAGAACTGGCTACCCTGGATTTGGAGAAGGCTGAGGTTCTTCATGACTTCTTTGCTTCGGTCTTTATCGGCAAATGTTCTGACCACACCACCCAAGTTTTGAAAGGCAGATGCAGGAACAGTGAGAATGAAGACCCTGGGACCACTGTAGGAGGGGATCTGGTTCGAGACCATCTTAAGAACCTGGATGTACATAAGTCCATGGGACCTGATGAAATCCATCTATGGGTCCTGAAGGAGCTGCAAATGAAGTTGCAAAGCCACTGAAAAATCATGGCAGTCAGGTGAAGCTCCCGACAACTGGAAAAAGGGAAATATAACCCCCATTTTCAAGAAGGGG
>JANRGW010014657.1:0-19563 GCA_024733675.1 Psilopsiagon aymara | reverse complement strand
GAATGGGTTGCCCAGGGAATTTGTGAATGCTCCATCGCTGGCGGTGTTCAAGGCCAGGTTGGACAGAGCCTTGGGTGATATGGTTTAGTGAGAGGTGTCCCTGCCCATAGCAGGGGGCTTGGAACTAGATGATCTTAAGGTCCTTTCCAACCCTAACTATTCCATGATTCTATGATTTTGTGAGTGAGCATACTCAAGCCTCTCAGCCTGCACATCCTGAGAGCATCACTGCCTTTGTGTTAGGCTAGTCCTGGCTCTGCTAGGGTGGATGTTGATGTTTGTGTTTAAGGGTCTCACTAGAGGCCTGGCACCAATGGTTCAGGTCTCAAGGGCTGAGGACAGTTCCAGCCATGTCAGTACAGACAACACTTGTAGATTCTCAAGGTTAGTATTTCTGTTGTTATCCCACTAATTACAGAGTCATGCGGTAACTACATCCTCAGCTCTCATTGTGCTAGCGTAATGATTCTTCCTAATAAAACAGTGTCATGCTGGCAATAACTATGAGAGAAGTGCCACTATTGAATCTGCATGTAGGAATGGCCCTAGCTTTCCTGAGGGCAACATCAAGCTTTCTATTTTTCCTGTGGCTCAGCTGCCCCTGCTGTAAGTAATGCAGTGAAAGCTGGATATGTCCATCAGCAGTCCTACTGGCCTCAGACATGTGTTGTGAGGTTTCAGCACCATAACTAAATGGTGAGGCATACAGGATGAAAACTCCAATGTTAACATGCTGTAAACTCAGAGCCAGGCAGCTGGAAAGCTGAAAGATGCTGAATTGCAGCCCTTCAGCTTACTGAGTCAGTGAATCCCTTAGCTGTGCAGTCCAGCCGTTGCAGCCACAGTCTTTGAAGGAATCACTTCTAACTCCTAAGGGCTCCAAAAGGCACTATAACACTGATCCACACTCACATAAAGGTGCTGCTTGCCTTAGCCTAGAGCCAATGTGTGCTTATCAGCAAAACCTGTGCAAGAAGAGAGTCTCCCCCTTTTGTCCCAATATCTGAGGTATCGTTTTCATCCTGTGGTAGCTTCAGTGACCTAGGTCCATGCAGAACTGCCTCAAAAACCTGCATCTCAAGTCAACTCCTGTTTTCATGTCCCCAGCAGGAGAGGCTGGCTGGATGCAGGAGAGAGCAGGGAGGGGAAAGGAACAGGTCTGAGAGGCTTGAAGAGTGGTGGGGAAGTAGGGGAACTGCATGCTACCTGGGTTTGATATGTACTGAGAGCAGTAATCTTGGTGAAAAATTTTCTGTCTTGAAATAATACATGAAAGGTATCATTTATTTACACTGACTGAGAACTAGGAAGTACCAGACTGCTGCTCCTCCCTCCCAGGAGAGAATGAGAACATGAGGATGAAGTGATATGACAGCATGTAATGTGAAAGAACTTTGTGGAAAGGGCTGTAGTCCAGTCCCAGCCACCACTGATGCACCTCAGTCTCAGTGACCAGGTCCACCCCACCACCCAGGTTACCCAGCTTTCCAACCTGTCAAAAAGTGTGCATGAGAAGGGACAGAGTTAAGGAGATTAGGGCAGCAGGCACCTGCATATGCAGGGCAATGCAATGTCATGCAAAGATATTTAATGTGACCATATTTCTTTTCAGACCAAAGCTTTTAACTCCAGGTGGTCCCTTCCTAGGTCAGACAGAGGTATTAATAATTTGGGCATGCCTTTAGGTATCAGTATGGCTTACATCACACATGAAAACTTGCCATACATCACTGTTTCCAGTCATTTTTCTTTGAGGAGCCATGTACTTTCTCACATAGCACTGCTTAGTGATTTTCATTTGCAAGCCAGTAAAACCTAGGCTCAGCTTTGACAAGTATTTTATTGCCTCTATTTTCTCTGCTCTGTTTGCTTCCTCTTATAAAACAGAAAAGTGTGCAGATTTCTGTTTAAGATTTTTAAGATTTTTTTCACTTCTTTCATGAACCATTTTCTGATGCACTAAAGAACTCAGCAGAGAAACACTGCCCTTAACAACCCTAAACTACAAAAGATTTAAAGCTCATTTAAAATCTATTGAATATTTAAACTTTTCTTTAATCTATCAAAGATCTCAAATAGACTCCAACAGCACTGGATTTTTGTTTAAAAAATTATTAAACATCCAAATAGCTTCAGTTCAAGCAGCAAAACCATGAGTCCCATTAACATCTTTCAGAAATAAAATACAACTTAATAAATTTGCTTTAAAAAATTTGCTCTTCAGCTATTTTAGTTCAGAAAGAGGGGTAGTTGGTTTTTTATAGGTTTTTTTTTTTTTTTTTTTAATGCCTGAGTCATCAAAGCCTGACAATGTGACAGAAGACTTGCAACAGCAGAGCTCTGAGGCACGACCCCCTGTGGTGAAACAGCCCTTCTTCTCTGCACAGCCTCCAAGGGAAAGGAGTAGGAAAAGGAACTTCATAAACACAAAAGGACTGTTCACTCTTTAATGAGTTTGATTACTAAAGGCAGAGAGCAGATTTTCTTCTGGAGTGCAAGGAGCCAATGAAACCTCACCCAGAATGAGAAACAGGTCTCATTTACAATGGTACCTAGCACTAATTGCGCATTACCAGTAACACCAGTGAAAACTGAAGCATGTCTACTTGCTTAGGGCAGAAGTGACACGTGGCATTTCTTCCCTCTGTAGTGAAGCACAAGCCCTGCCTCCCTGCAGTCTTTTTTGCAAATAGATTCCACTGTTAGAGGAAAAACAGCACTCCTCTGAAGGAGAATGTATGCACACGAGCCTGAATCCGTGTCCCTTTAGCTTTTCTCCCTTCCATTCACTTTTATCCAGGTTTGCAAGAACACTGATTAATTCTGCAGCTGTAATTCAGCATATGCTGACTTTGGCTTTTCCATGATGCTGAGAATTCACTGCTCCAGTGGGAGCAATAGAGATTTTGTGTGTCACTGAATCATAAAAATCACAATTTGACAGAACCTTCAAAAGTCACTGAAGTTCCTCCAGCTCACCCTGTGCATGATCAGCTACACAAAGTTCAACAATACAAACCACACCCAGCAAATGTTCAATTTAATCAGCATTTACATGCCCTCAGCCATGGAGAAGTTACAACCTCCCTCTGTATTTAGAGCACCCCTACATAAACATTCTTATACATCCTCATTACCTTCAGCTGGAGTAATCACAAACAAATGCCACTAAAAGTAATGGCATTAAGGTGTGCTGCTCGAGAGTGTTCGCTGTGACTTTACTCCTGCTGCAGACTTACTGTTAATTAGTAAATAAGCTTCCTGGTAGAATGTGAACCTTAGGTGTCATTTCACAGTACATCATTCTATCATAATTTTCTCCGTGGCAAAACTAGTTTAAAGTCCTCTTTTACATGCCAGGTGTTTGTTTCTGCTCCCTGATCAAAATCTACAATTCTCTCAGCTGTGCTAACAGACCTGTAAGGACAAAATAAAAACCAAAACATGGAAATTGTCTAGATTAACAAACAGATTAAAAAATTTTGCTATCTCTCTTTCACAAATGGCCCAGGTTATTTATAACAGGATCTCCCAAACTAATGTATTGGCACAAACAAAGAACAGATGGACTGAAGCACATAGATTTACATGGGTTCAGCATGAATGGGCTGGGAAGGAACTCCTCAGATTCACTTCCTTACCCCTCAGATTCTCAGTAGGCAGAAGTAGTGTGGTCATAAAATTGATACTACAAAGACCAGACTGACTAGAAACAGAAAAATTGGACAATACTGGGTGAAGTTTGATTATTAATAGTCTTGAAGCCACACAGGTGGGATTCCTTTCCTGTCATGTCGCAAGACCTACCCACATAAATGCTCAAAAGACCTGAACTTATTCTTCTGAAAAGCTTATCTATAATTCAGTCATCTCCAATTGCTTTATATAGTTTGGAAATCAGACGACAGGCTACAATGCTGGGGTCCAATTAATATTTTAACATAATTGATTGTAGTACTGTACTATGCAGAGTCACCAGGGACCAGATGTCTTTGCTTTATTATTGAGCTGTTGTTGGCATTCTAAGGTTTCATTTTATGGGGGAGCAGAAACAGGCTCAAAAAAGTCTTTTGTGCCTTTCCATCAGAGAACATTTCAGCTGAATTTATTGAACCTGCATCTCTATTCTTGTATAAAAATGACAGAGGATATTTAATAGGAGAGAATGGTGGTTCTGAAGGTTATTAATGTTCAACACTCTTCAACATTTTCCCCCAATTCTGTGCTTTTAGCCCTTGCATCTAGAGCATTAATTAATCACATAAGGAAAGCAGACAGCTGGGAAAGGAGCTCAGTAGTATAAAAGAGGCCACTAATGAAGCAACTCTCGGTCAATGTAGCATGTAACTGAAGTGGGCATTGTCAGAGATAGAAGTTTGAACTGTTACCACACAAAGTGAAGCATTTAGCTTTTACATCATGACTTGCAAATAGGTTATGTTACATGCCTTATAACACATATAATTTTGATAGTATGGATAAACACATGATAGCGTGCAAATCAGAAGGAAAACTACTGCCTGTATTTAAGGGCTGGCTTTTCTCAGTGATGCAGCAGATTAAATTAGACAAACCCATCAACTGCTCCTCTAACCTGCACTTGTGCAAAGCATTTGACACTGTCCCACATGACATCCTTGTCTCTAAAAACTGAGTGATAAAAATTTGACAGAACCACTCAGTGGATAAAGAAGCATAGAAACAGGACCTGAACCAGATAAAACGTCTGCTTCATGCAAGAAAACATCTATCAGTAATCAGGAAATAGCTACAAGTCTGTGACTTTCCCTTCTCAACCAGCCCCCCCCCCCCCAGTTCTTTAAAAAAGAGTTACTTTTAGTTCATACACTCATTACACTTGAATCATAGTATTAAACTATTCAAATCCCCTGCTGAAAAGCATGCTATGGGACTCCAGCTGCCCAGCTAACTCCTCAGTTTGGTATCACTTGCTGCTGATGCCTCAGCCCCTTGTTACAAAACTTACCCTCTTGCACATGTAAAACTGGAATGAGGTAAGAAAGAAAAGAGAGCTTAAAAAGCAATGAATAGGAGGAATTTTTTTAAAAAAAGATAAAAGACAAAAAAAAAGAAAAGGTTGTGTATGAGGAGATACTCTAACATTTAATGTGGAAAACAAGGAAATAGTGTCTACCAGAATGAACAAGCAGAGATTTCTAGCAGTCTGGTGTCTAGTCCTGCCTAGAAGCTTGGAAAAGTGATGAATTAGCAGAGCAATTCTGAAAATCCCACTTTTGAGTACCAGGAAAACTTAATAAAAAGATACAAATTGCTATCAGGGAAAGCAGAGCAGGTAGGTGGGAGACAGAGTTTATTTAAGAAATTTCTGGCTGCCATCTCTATCACTCCACGGTAAGACAGAATTTTACACATCATTGCACATTTTCCACTGAAATACATAAATATTAAATATTTAATATAAATATTAAATCTTTGGATTTAATAAATATTAAATCCAAATTATTTAATTAAATAGGTAAAATGAGATTTTTTTTTTTTAGTCTAATGGTGTAGCTGGCAAAATTGTTTTCTGACTGCTGATGCTTCAAAATTTGACTAAATCTCACCTACATTTGAATCACTTGCTATTGAGTTCAGAGCAAAGCAATTTCCATTTTCTCTCCTGTAAACAACTCAAAGTGGTTCTGATATTTTTGTTCCATGAAACGGAGCTACAAAGTCAGTCTGCAGCAGCAGAAAAGACAACCAGAGTTGTTTGCCATAGTACCTCACTCTGTATATTCAACATTATTCAGATATGGTGTAGAATAATTCATATATTGTTGAAGAATGCAAGGAAAATGACCATACTCAAATCAAAGAACGCTGCACTGAAGAATGAGTTTTGCAGCATTCGCAGAAATTCAACACTTTCTGACTCTTCAAAGGTGGGAATCTGCTTCATTTGTGGAACATCATCAAACAGATTACAATGACACAATCCACCCAAAAAAGTTTAAATTGAAAATTATGTAAAAAATAATTGCCTTTGAAAAAAGTATGAAGAAATAGTCCTTTTTCATCACTGCTGCTATCTGGACAGCAAGAAGAAACACAGAACCTACTAAGAGCTTCAGGATGCACATTCCAGTAACAGAAATTGGGCATAATTACAGCTCTGGTTTGAATGATGTTGTGATTAAAACAAGTCAGGAAATGAGATAGTGGGGCACAAAATTAAATAGGAACATACCGTTTTTCAGTTAATTAAAAACCCTGAACATCTAGTTAATATTCAACATAGCCAATTAAACATTCTTTTTTTAATTTTTGGTCTTTTAAATTATTTTAAATTAGATGTCATTTGAAAATAAAAGTTATTTTGAAACTTTCTATGCTTCTACGCTTCTGAAATATGAAGTTAGAAAATATCAAGATAAGATGTTTTCCTACATATTTTCCTCAAATACAATTAGTCATTGAGTTTGACTCAATTTTCAAACAATATCAGTGGTGCTCACAAATGTTTTTTTCCAGTAAATTTCTGTTTAGCATCAAAATTCCTCTCTGCTGTACCTCTCTCCATCTCAGCACCACCTCTTCTACTTTCTTTGATTGTATTTCTTTGATTGTTCAGTCTTTTTTCATGTACTGAACTTCCTTCACCTCTTTCTCCACCAAGCCTTCATGTGCAAAACTAGTTTTCTTATTTCCCTTGCAAGGTGTGTATGAAATACATATATAGCACCAAGGATCCTTATTACAGTGTCATTGCCACCCTCCACTGCAGTCTGGTGCAGGTCTAGGTTTGTTGCACATGCAGTAGCTCCTCTACAACTGTTTCATCTCACCAGAGAGAGAGACTAGGCTGCTTATGATCCTTCACGTATTTCTGGCCTTTAGCTCTGGCCTAACACAACTAAACCAGTTTTGTTAATCAACTCGATCTCAAAGGCAATGTCCTGCTAAAAGGCACCTTGGGCATTACTGTGAATCATTTACAAGGAGCACCCTTCCCTGAGCTATTCCTTGTTCATTCTTACTGCTTTCCTCACAAGCCAGTTTTAACAAACCCAAAGCATTCTTATGAGAAACCCTAAATTATACCAATTATAGTTATGCCAAATTTGGACAATCTTCCTGCCATGTTGGTCCCATACCAGGAGGATTTGTCCACCTAACACAGATTTCTCTGACGCCTTGGTAGCCTGTGGGGCCATGAACAAATACTGCAACAGCATCTGCTTCCCCATTACCAGGCTGTAAATTCTCATATTCCTCAAGACATGAATCCTACCAGGACTCCCTCAGGCAACTTCACAGGGAGAGGAGCACTGCACCCCTCCCACCTCCAATGACAAAGTTTGTGTCATGGACAAGACCATGCACAGCTGCCTTCGAAAAAGTAGGTTAGCAGCTGCAACATTCTCCCATACAAGGGGGCCTGGCAGGAATCTACTAATGATCTCTGTCCTCTTTCAAAAGCAGATAGAGCTCATCTTAAAAGCTACCATCATTTGTTTCATGGTGGGGTATTGAAACCTACTTAACTTTATCTTCCAAGTGCCGCCATGGCACTCTCAACATGGCAGTTGTGCCAGCAAGCACTGTAAATCAAGAGTGAAATTAGACCTTTGACAATGGCTTCCTTGATTTTGCTGCTGGACAATGAAGTGGGACAGCCATGGATCTTTATTCCCTTCCTACTTGGATTTATACACTCTGAAGCCTGAAACTAGCTTCTCTCCTTTTCCAATGAGACCTATTCAAATTACAGCTGCAAGGCAAAGCCATAATCCAAATAATTACTACTTGTGCAGTGCTTGTGATCTCTCTCTCTGCGTCAGGAGGATGATCTGCCTCTGCTCATGACCACTGCTGATGCATCTGTTCCTTAGCCACCTTTCACCATCTCTTTTTCCCTCACACAGTCTTTTAAACTTGGTTTTCGTTTCTTGCTCTGGGCTGTTGCAAGCAGTCAGCCCCACAAGTTTCACTTCTACTTCAGCTGCATGCATGGTGATGGTCAGGATCTGGACAATTAAGACAAAATAATTAAATCTGAAACTAGAGTGTAACCATCAATCTTTAAATTTGCCACTGGGAGGAATTAGTAAAAGCTATTTCATACCCAGAGATGCTGTTTCAGGCTGTCATCAGGTGCTGGCGTGTGGTCCTAAAACTCATTATTGGAAGGTCATCAAGATACTTGTATGTTGTCTGAGACCAGTGCTATTTCTATGAAGAGTATGAGTGTGTGGCATGGCGAGTGTCTGCTCCTACTCTGATCCATCTGTTAAGCATCCTTCTGCAGAAAGTGAAGGATAGGGCTGAGCCAAGAGAGGTAAGTTCATCACTGCAGCACTGGAAATGAGAGACATGCTCTTGCCCTGTTCTCACACCCTCACGCTATGCATTGTAGGTTCCTCTGAGTCTGTTACTAACCTCAGCTCAAAGAGTATTTGGCTGACAACAATCTGTCTCACCTCTGCTTCTGGCTCCTTCTCTCCAACAGACTATTTCACTGCTATTACTGTCTGGCTGCGCTAGAACAGAAGAGACATAAATCCAGCTGAACAGTTTACTCATGGTAGCAAACTCCGTCCTTTTTGCTTGCAGTCTGAAGAACGTTTGTAGAAATAGTAATCTATATGATGAACTTCTGGATTTTTTTTCTCCTAAGCTATTTCTCATAAGAGTTGTAGGTATACTGTTGCTCAAAAAATATTTTCCAGCTCAGCCAGGAGTTCTTTTTATTCTCTAGCAACTGGAAATAATGCACTCGATGGACTGACCACAAAGCTCAGTTGCTGTAATATCCTCTCACCAACCTTCTGGGCTTCTCTCCTGCTTACAGATAGCATCGACCTTACTGGCTGTGCAGCTGTTCTCAGGGTACATCTGTTCTGAGATGCAGACTCACATCTGCTTTGTTTTCAAAGTGCTGTGTACTTTTCCCTAGGCCCAAGCTTGTGAACTCTTGTCATCTCTTAAATAATGTGTCTGCATAACATACCAGCATGTTCTGCCACACTGACCAAGGTTCTGCTAACAGGTCTCCCTCCGAGTCACTGCTGGGTGAGGAGTGCAGGGTCTCTCTGGCTGGTCTTTGATGCGTGGTGATGGTCAGGATCTGGACAATTAAGATGCTCATCTGTCACATCAGCATTTGGTGTGAGAGGTTTGTAGGAAGATGGGTACCAAAGTAGCTCTATGGTGAATGTGCCAGCCTGGTTTGTATCCTGCAAGAATGTGAGCCACTACATTGACTCTCACGGTCAGTGCATGACCGTGTAACAAGTCTCTGTTTCCTTGTGGCTATGAAGCACAGCGGTCCAGTGTGACTTCATGAAGGAGGAATGACCTCTTTTGGCAACCTCTCCTTGAACACCTCTCAAGTAAATGGACCTCAAGGAAGAGGTAGGGGGAGCAAAGTCCCTCCCACTGTAAGAGAACATCTGGTTTGAGAAACCCTGAGGCACATGAACATCCATAAGACTATGGGACCTGATAAGAAGCATCACAGTCCTGATGGAACTGGCTGCTGTATTTGCCAAACCACTCTCCATCGTATTTGGAAAATCATGGTAATCAGGTGCAGCCCCTGAGATTGGGAAAAGGGAAGCATTGCACCCATTTTTACAAAGGATATAAAGGAGGCCAATGAGAGCTACCAATCTGTCAGTCTCCCCTCTGTGCCTGGGAAGATCATGGAACAGATTCTCATAGAAGCTATGGCACATGGAGGACAGGGAGGTGATTTGAGACAGACAGCATGGTTTTGCCAAGGGCGAGTCTTACCGCACCAATGCAGTGGCCTTCTCTGATGCAGTGACTACCTCAGTGGACAATGGAAGAGCTACAGATGTCATCTATCTGGACTTCCGTAAGTCCAGGTAGACACAGTCCCCCCCAGCATCCTTCTCCTGAATTGGAGAGATATGGAGTTGATCAGTGGACTCTTCAGTGGGTGAGGAATTGGTTAGAGGGTTTGCACTCAAAGAGTGGTCAATGGCTTGATGTCCAAGTGGAGATCAGTGGTGAGTGATGCTCCTCAGGGGTCTTGATTGGGACCAGTATTGTTTAATGCCTTCATCAATGACACTGAGAGCTCACTTTGCAAATTTACAGGCAACACCAAGCTGCGTGGTGCTGTAGATGCCAAAGGGATAAGACTCAGAGAGAGGGATTCAAGCTGGAAAAGTGGGTGCATGTGAACTTCACCAATGTTAAGTGCAAGGTCCTGCATAGGGGTTGGGGCAACCCCTGGTGTCAGAATATCTTGGGGGATGAAGAGGTTGATAATACTCTTGGGGAGGAGGACTTGGAGGTACTGGTGGATGGCAAGCTGGACATTACCAAGCAGTGTGCACTCACAGCCCAGAAAGTCAACCATATCCTGAGCTGCATCAAAAGAAGCATGGCCAGCAAGTTGAAGGAGGTGATCCTGCCCCTCTATTCTGCTCTCGTGAGAATCCACCTGCAGTACTGTGTCCAAGTCTGGAGTCCTCAGTACAAGAATGATGTGAACCTGTTGGAGAGGATCCAGAGGAGGGCCACAGAAATCTTCAGGGCACTGGAGCACGTCTCCTCTGAGTTCAAGATGAAAGAGCTGGGCTTTTCCAGCATGGAAAATAGAAGGCTCCAGGGAGACCTTATTGCAGCCTTTCAATACTGAAAGGGGGCTTTTAAGAAACATGAGGACAAACTTTAATAGGGCCTGCTGTGATAGGACAAGGGGGAATGGTTTTAAACTGGAGGAGGATGATTAAGACTAGTTCTAATGAAGAAATTTATTACAGTGAGGGTGATGAGACTCTGGAACAGACTGCCCAGAGAAGTTGTGGCTGCCTCGTCCCTGAAGTGTTCAAGGTCAGGTTGAACTGGGCTTTAAGAAACCTGGTCTAGTTGAAAATGTCCCTGCTGATAACAGGGTTGGTTGGACTATATGGCCTTTAAAAGTCCCTTCCAATCCAAATTATTCTGTTATTCTATGACTTCTTTTTTACGGCATATCTCAACCAAATAGCTCTCCCGGCTGCACTCCAGGAAGATTTTAGTCTGTGGCTGATATATCTTCTGGAATCCCTGGCTATATTTTTACAAGCTATATATTGCGGTTTTAGTCTACATTTTCCCTGCTGGACTGTCATGTGGTTATTTCATTTGTGGTATAGCAACACTAGTTCATCAATGTGGAGTTCTCATTAAGCAAAATACCAGATCAATTCAGTAATACCAGTATTACTGGAAACATGAGACTTCTCACAATGTTTGCCTGTTTTTAGTGCTGGTCAGAACCAGTAAGAGCTCTCTGAATCATCAAAATATTTTTGTTTTTAAAGCTAATTTGAAATAATGTCTGTGGTATATTGGTTAATATTTTATTTACCTTTCTGAGAGTTTGGTCTGCAGTCGTTAGTTTTGTCAGATGTGGCAGTAAGCGTATGTTTGTGTAAATTGTTTCCACCCAGTGATTACAAAACTATCTCTATCTTTTCTTTTTCCCATTGACGTAGCTCTTTATTGAAAACTGCAGGTATCTTCCTCATTTTTCCAAGAACGCATCTTTTTTTTTTCTTTTTTTTTTTTTTTTTAATTCCAGGAATAAAACTTTAACAAAATGTGAAAACATTTCAACTTTTGTATTTCTATTAATTCTGTCTGGTCTTCAGGTTTGTGTTGCAGTGTTAATTGTATATATAATATTTAATGCTGTTTCTATATTCACAGCTTTCCATTATTGTATTCAGAAATAGGTCTTAGACTTTATTTGGTGGGGCAGGCCAACATTTTGTATTTGCTTTCAAATTCAGAACAAGGTCACACTTTGAAATGCTGGAGTTTCTCACAGAACAGTTCTTGATTTCAGGACAGATCTATTTAATACCACAACGGATGTCTATCACTAAAGTACACAGTTTTTACTTGCACCACTATCACTGATGATCAAGCAACAGTCTGCAGACAATTTCACACTTTTTTTTTTCCCATTACTAATGTCCATTTTAATTTTGATTATGACTGTTTGAAATTACAATTTTAGCCATTAATGATAGTGTATACCATGTAATTATATTATTAACAGTAACTATTCACTTGTGCATAGTAACAAACATGATAAAAGGACAGAGTTTTTCAAGGATACACTGTCTTCTAAGTAATGCTGTGGCATAACTCCAGGACTTTTACTATTTTGCAGGAAAAATAAGACAGAACCTGTTTTAATTTCTCTCTAAGGAAGTTTAACTTCATTATTTTGTTTAACCTCAGTATTTTGGCCTAAAGTGAAGTTGCGCAAATGCTCCCTTTAAAAATTTAAAATTGTTTGAAGTCAAGGCAAACAGCATTATAGTAGAGATAGTCCAGAGTTAGTGACTCGGGACTATGCAGTGTGAAAGAGTCTGACACAACTTTAAGATTGGTATGAATTTTTGCTGCCAGTCATGTTTCATTGCCTTTATCCTCTAGACATTCCAAGACTGTTGGTACAAGGTTGATTTAAAAGAAAAGGTGACTATTAGCATTTGATTACAAAATCTGCCGGTAATGCATGTTAAAAAGGATGGCTCAAAGATAAACATAAATATCTACCAGGGTGAAACAAACAGATTTAATTCTTTCAGTGAATTTCCTTTCCACAGGGCAGTAAGTAAACTGTGCCATGGTTGCCTTAATGATAGGGCCTTGTGAGCTGGTTAAATAACTGCATTAATTCTGCTTATCCTCTTATTAAGATCTGCTATATTCAGCATGGATCTTGGATATTAGTTTTTTATCCAGTGTTTGAATTATAAAGATTCCTCTTGGAGCCTTTGTGACTCCTGGTATCACTGGGGAAGATGTTTTATAAAAGCTATGAGAAGGGAATACATTTAAGCAGAGAGGAGAGTGATCTGCTAATTTCCATAGCAGAATTACTGAAGGACAAGCATGAGCTTTGCTTACAGTGAAGAAGACCTATGAAAAACTGTGGTTTAGAGTGGAGATCAGCAAACATAACACCTATATCTAAAGATGGCAGAGAAATGGTCTAAGTCCCCACAAGCTTTCAGGAGAAGGCAAGGAGACTGAGGAGTTTAGCTGAAAAGAAGTGATAATTAAAGATACAGAGGTTAATGGAAAGTAGGATTAATATTGATGAGGTTTTGCCAAAGGTGGACAGTGTCGAACAATCTTCATTTGTTTTTGTAACTAATTCTATGGACATTTTACTGGAAAATTTTGCTATTTCAGTAATGCAGCTGGTGAAGTGTTAAGTAAGATATTATCAACCAAAATGGAATTTGGGAATTTGAAATAGAGTTGGGACTGGCTGGAAGAACCAGGCTGAAAAGAAGGTAATAGTAGCATTCTTAAAAAAACCCTATTCATCTTTAATATTTCTGTGAAGGACCTTGGATTCAGCTGTAGGTGACTGCTAATGGTATTTGCTGATAACACAAAGAGGATATCTTAATAACAGAAGACAGCTGAGTAGTAACATAAGGGAAGAACTGGATGCCTGCAATATTTAGGAATTCAGTGATATGAAATGCAGGGTTGTAACAATGGGAGCAAGCACTGTTAAGGTGGGATCTCATCAGCTGGGTCAGCCAGTCAAGACAGATGGTGGTTAAAACTGAGTTCTCAATAGAAAGCATCTGGGAAAAAGAGCAGTATTCTCTTGATACTCACTGAGGCATCTCCAGCACGTGCAGAAAGGTGGTGATATTTCTGCCCAAGGTGTTGGTAGGATATATTTTTGGATATCCTATGCAATTCATGTTCTGTGAAGTAGAATAAAAGTGGCACAAATGCAGAGGTGAACTACTAACTGGGATAAAAAGGTTGTGAATTGCTGAAGACATTGATTGATCCTGCCTTGTTTATCCTAGCACAATGAAGCCTGAGAGGCTTTGTGATTACTGTCTATATATATCAAAGGTGAATAAACACCAGGGACGGAAATGAACAGTTTAGGCTAAAGGCCAGTGTTCTCACAAGAGCAACACTTATACACTGCCTAAATAAATTCAGTCTGGAAGTAATAGAAGGGCTCCCTCCATCAGAGCAGTGGTTTTCCATTAGTCTTACAGCTGGAAAAGTGGGAGTGAGAAAGGTGTCTTCTTTTCACCATGGCTCCTACTCCACTCTAACCACTCATTCTCTTTTATATCTTAATACTATTTTATGATATAATACATTCTGGATGACAGTTGCTTAGTTACAAAAACTCTCAGAACAACAGCTACAATATTAAAACATTGCCAAAGGTCAAATCCCACTCTATGATCACACAGTGTCTTAAAGACATAGGGTTTATTATTTTTCTTTGTGTCTGAGATAAATACTGAAAGACATTTTATATAATAGGCTGTGCTCTGGTAAAGCAATTGTACAGCCTGGGACAATACATGCAATGCTAGCATTATAATTATAGGCAATCTTTCATTATAATCTCTGAATACATGAAGTTTATATCCTAGCCCACATCCCTCACCCTCTGGAAAATAAATCTTGAGAGAAAATGGAATTATGAAACAGTTGTCCAAAAGTAAAGTTGTAGAGAAAAGATCAATAAAGTGAAGTTAAACATTTCCAGGCTTTAAGAACAACAGAAATTAAAATAAGCTTGCCCCCTAAGAAAGAACTGCATTGCATCATGCAGACATTACTGAATTCCTAGGGAACAAGCTTTATCATCTCTGTTTCAACAGAGGAAAAACATAGGTATTTTTACAGCCCTGTGCACATTTCGCATCATACAGAAGGTGATACATAGAATGGCAGAATCATAGAATATTTGGAGTTGGAAAGGACCTAAAGATCATCTAGTTCCAAATCCCCTGACATGGGCACATCATCAAGACCTTTGGCCTGGCTGCCTTTCCTATTTACAAGTCCTTTCCGACTTGCTCTGTTGCAGCCACTTGTACAAACGTGGCACCAGGGTGCCAGGATCCCTTACTGTGTCTTCCGCAGGCTTTGCCCAGCTCTGGCTATAGCCTGCATGCCCCACCTGCCCATTCACTCCACAAAGGCTATTTGTTTATAAGCATGGAGATCATCTAATAAAATAATTGGGGCTTGGTATACTCTCTGATCCCAGAGACTGTCTCTAGACTTTCTGATCCCTTTCTCTGGGATCCACTGATCCCAGAGACTTTCTGTAGCTAAGACATTGTTAGCCTACCATCAAAGCAGATGTAGCCACTGCAGAAGTTGAGAATATGCAGGTGACTTCTCTAGGGAGAGTGTGGATGTCTTCTGTCTAGAAAGCCCTCTAAGGTTTTGGACAACACTGAGAGTTGCCCAAACACATGAGGAATGATACAGCATATGCAACAGGGTTTTAGGAGCTGAAAAGATTTTTTCTGATAAATTCTACCCAAATCCTATCACTCCAGAACCACAGAGAAGCTAGAGATTAAAAACTCAAACTTCCAAACACACAGTGCTTGCATCTTAGAACTGCCCAATTCTCTGCTCAAAAATTGTCAAGGGTGCATCTACTCATCTACTTACCAGAATAGTTCTGAAGTTGACTGCAGCTTGCAACTGTGAATACCACATAGTTTCAAAAATGTTACAAACTAAGCAGGTATATTTGCTAATAGATATAGTCTTGTATCACAGAAACTCATTATCAGCTCTAAAGTCACCTTGAGAACAAATCTGGAAAGTCTTGTATGTGTAAACCTCAGTACTCATTTTGTAACTTATAAATGAAGAGGAGAATGACCAACCCACCAAGAAACCATTCCCTTTACACTGAGGTAAAAGCAGCTAGAATCAACTAATGCATTTTCCCCTGGGTAAGCACTTGTTAGTGTCTATTAGCTGTAGTTTGCTTAGTGACCTAAGTAATGTCAGAAAGATCAAAGAAAACTCAACTGACTTAATGATCCATTTGCAATTTCACTACAGCAGCCATGCAGATGAAAGCATGAAATCTTTGAGACAAATAGACATTAGTGATAGGTTACACCAGCAGAGCTGGAGGAATGAACATTTTCTTTCATGTTGAAAAGCACTTGCTGCCTTCTGTATATGCAGAGCCTGACGGTGCTCAGAATGTGAAGATGGATCACATAAAATATCTTTACAAGTAGTCACACAGCATATAGCAGAACTGCAAGCAGGTCTTTTGGTGCATAACGTGATGAAAGTAATGAGCAGGTCAAACAGAGGAAAAGACTGCATTCAAAACCTGTGTAAATAAGGCCCTCAGTGATATTGTTCTATGTTGGTCTTGGCATGCCTGGGGTAATGGTTGGACTTGATGATCTTAAAGGCCTTTTCCAACCTAGTTGATTTTATGACACCCCAGACCCCCAGACGAGAACACCACACCAACTACCCCAAACACACATCCCAAAGCTAAGCCACTGATAATCACCATGCCAACTTCCTTTCTGGAATAAATCCCACAGTATACTAATCTGTATGTAGATAAATACTTTTCCCTAACAAAGTTATTGAAACTCCAGTGCTCGCATATTTTATGACATTTTAATACTATTCCAGTTTCATGACCAAAGCCACCAGACACAACCACTCAGCACTTCCCAAGGGAGCACTATATTAAAATCCTTGTGCAGACAGATTGTCCTCTGATGAAATGCCACTAAAATGCCTGCCAGCAAAATTAGGCTAAGCATACACAGCCTATTTGGAATTTTATTCTGCAGGCCTATTGGCATGGCAGGTAGATACTCCAAATGAAAGCAAGGTCTCCCTGTACTGCTCTGCATGCAAACAGAGACTGCCTCTTGTGTGGAAAGACTAGAAAAGTAATTAAGAGTAGTTTGAGGAGGAACTACTAAGAAATACTAAGCATTAGGCTGGAGTGCCCAGAGTACTTCTGAATTCCTTAGTAATATACCAGAATGACAGTCTGTATCATACATATTAGCGAGAGACGGAGTCTGCACTTGTCTGCTGGCAGTCAGAGAGCTCACGTACCACCTATGTTGCTATGGGGTCACTAAGTCCTAAACACAAATCAGCTCACTGGGGCCTGCTGCACTTCTGCAGCCTATAATCAAGACAGATATCAAGGTTACAAGCAGGAAGGATGCCTAGACAATCAGGAAAATACAGCTGCCACAGGTGACATTTCCGTTTTCTTTTTCAAAAAATAGGAAATATCAAGTCAACATCAGTCAGTCTCAAGTGCGGATCAAAATAAGATCGAATTATCTCTTCCAGCAACACAGAAATTCTCACAAATTCATCTGGCTGAGATATGGCTTGGATGAGTACACCCTCAGCAACTGCTTAAAAAAACCCACTTCTCGAAACTTCAGGGATTATTTGACTATTTTTCATTTAATATCCACCTATGTGCTAGCTAAATCTGACTCAGTTTTATGACCGCACCCAGAGATGGCTTTTTTGCAGACAGCTTCTTTGGCCTGTTTACCACCCTTTTTGTTAACAGTTTGACTGCTCGTCTACTTCAAAGATTCATTCTCGTGCACAGGTTGGGATTTTTCTTGGGTTTGGGTTTGGTTTTTGGCTGTTTTTGTTGTGGTGTTTTTTTTTTTTTTTTTTTTTTAAAAAAATTTGCTTTGGTTGCTAAGGGGGAAGCTTTAGTATGGTAAGCAAGGATTTAGTCACATGTGGAATACAGGGAACACTATCCCTAGAGATTATTTTGGAAATCAAGTGACAATTGACAGGGTATGTGTTTATGTCTATTTCTTTAAAAGTTTAAAAGTACCACAGGACTTTTGCATCCTCTGAAGGAGTTCTATTTTTTTCCTGTTTTATATTACTCAACCTCAGAGACAACAAAGAGAGTATCATGCTTGTCTCCGCATGTCAGTGACAAAATTAGCAATTTCACTGGAAATCAAAAAACAAAGTAGACCATTATGAAGAACAACTCTACAGTCACAAAAAGGTTGTTTCATAGCCACCTTTGAAATGTACTAAAGGCAGCTGCCTCACTGTGAAGTTAATTCAAAAAGCAGTGGGAACACAATTCATTTGGTACATAATGTTTGCTAATTGAAGAGTATGCCTTGGCATCTAAGCTGTATCTGACAGAATGATAAGCCTAAAAACATATTGTTAGTTCTCAAAGTTTTTCGTCAGATCCAAGAAATGCAACATGCACTCATGTGAGCCATTGCCCTTACTCAAATAATGAAGATGAAAGCTGTGTTACATAGTTGTGCAATGATGAGCTGTGGTCCCAAGAAGAGCATACAGCAAATGGCATTTGTCTCCTGTATTTGTGAAGGAATAGAAATCTTGATGACTTTATCATTCCTCCTTCTTTCAAATTATTGTCCCATAGAGCATTACCTGTGATGACAGCAAAGCCTGTGAGCAAGCATTCTCAGTAAAATTCAGTCCTGGTATATCTTCTATTGAACTCAAAAGTTTTTTTTTAATCACATTTGCCTTGGGCCTCCCCTTTTGCATATCTGTGCTATGGGTAACAGGCTGAGAGAAAATATCACCTCTCATTCTGAAATGTATCACCTTAGGAGAATTCTGTACTGCAGTTTGAACACGTGGACCTCCACCACCATATGCAGCTGCAATGAAAAGCTATTAAACCAACCAGCTTTTCAAATTGTACGTAATCTCATGACTAACAAACAGCTTCAGAGACCAAAACATAATATCGTTGGTTGGATCCAAAAGGACCTAAACTTTGTTGTATTTTCAGAAATAACTCAGCACGTAAATGAAAATGGCTCTACAGATGGCAAAAATAGAGACAAATACAGGTTATGTCTGAAAATGCCAAAGGAAATATTTCTGCAATGTAATATTTAACTGGGGGGGGGGGACACACTAGAATGACTTGAAAAGTTCAATCTTACTCTACATTTGCATTCAGAACTTTCAAAATTTAGTGTGATGGAAAAAATACAACCCAAATATGATCAAAAAACTGCTGCTAAAAGCAAGGTACTGCATTCTTAATGAAAAGCTCTTCCCAGCATTAATTGATAAGCAGAAAATAGTATAAAACATATAAAACTATGCAGCAAGTGCCAACAAAAGCACATATGTTATCTACCTGAACACAATAATGCATGTGGTCTCTGTATTTATTCTGAAAAGGACAGAATAATTTTTATATAGAAAAATTGAGAGACAGCTCAAAGTAACAAACAGCACAGCTGGAATATAGGCGCTGGCTCCTAAATAGCTGCAACATTAATGCAGTGAGATTGAAGTAAATTCTGTAAATTCCATTAACTGTGCTGCATCTTTTAGTTGCTCGTCTATGTATCTTTTAACAGGATCATCATCAAATGAGGATCAGTTGTGAGTCTACTTTTAGAGCAGTTAACAATATAGAATGCCAGTTTCTATGCTGATTAACACACATTTAAAGCCTGTGTTTTTCTGAAGTGTATTTTAGTAAAAAAATATAAATAAAAATTTAAAATGAGATGCCACACTCGGAAGATTAAATACTAGCTTTGGAGATAATTTTAAAGATCCCTTTTTTTTGCAATGGTTAAAAGTCATGCAAAGAAGGAAAAAAAGTACATTCATGCAGCAGCCGGTGATTACACACTTGGAGTTGTCGTGATTTAAGCGCAGCAGTAACTCAGAAATCCACACAGTCTCACTCTCAATCCCCCTTTC
>JANRGW010014654.1:0-34045 GCA_024733675.1 Psilopsiagon aymara | reverse complement strand
AAAGAGATAAGATTTGCATGAAAAACAGTTTGTGAATGAGCTCTGAGGCCTTAATGCTTAACAAGCCCTGGGGCTATGAGTTGGGGGTTGAAGGACAGGGAAGGTAGAAAAACAAACCTTGGTGGTATGGGCCAGGATGTAGTTGTGGTGAGAATCTCTGTTGGTGATGTGGGGGCTGTGAGAGCACCTGCAGCATTGTGATTGGACTAGTCACCTGGGGAGCCAATGAGATTGAACATGGCATGTTTGTGCAGGTTGGGAAAGTACCGAACAGGGGAATAAAACCACCTTGATTGTAATAAAGTTGGATTTGCATCTCCTCATCAACTTGAGTCTGTGTCGTGAAACACTACAGTCTACATGGTCTCTGAGGCCCAAATGCTGCTATAGTGCAACTAAAACAGTGGTGGGGAATATGCCCTTCAGAAGGTCTGGGCTCGGTGCTAGCTCTGGAGGCAGGATGCCCAGCCTGATGCATGTGGATGGGCACCCAGAAGCCCTTTTCTTTGCCCTGCTCCCAAAGCAGAGCCTCCCCAAGCCTCAGGGCAAAGCAGCAAATACAGACTTCCCAACTAGAGGGAAGCTCTCTAGAGGGAAGAGCCTTGGCAAGTCAGCTGAGGCTTAGCCATGCTCAGCTTTCATCTCGTGGGTGCCCAGCTGGAAATGCTCACTGAAGGGACTGACAAATGGCTTGTTCCATTGCTAGAAGCGATGTGGGACCCCAGTTATCTAATGGGCACAGTATGCTTTGAGGGCCAGAGCACAAGAACACCACAGAAAGTTCCTCTTGCCAGGCTCATCTTTATGCACTGGCTTTGTTTTGCAGACTTGTGCATCAGCATTTAAGGATGGTGGATCTTGCTCCTACAAGCTCCTCCCTTTACAGGGTGGCTGTGCTGAAGGTGCCTGTGGGCATAGCTCAGCCCATGGGGTGCACACGCAGCTCTGCAGTCCTGGGTGGCATGCCCAGGTGTAAACCCACATAATCCACTGGCATCTCCACCACGATTAGTAGAGACACCTATAAGGAACAGCCATTTGGAGTCCACTCCAACAGCAGAGCCAGTGCCAGTGGCCCTGCAGTTCCCCATGGCCAAGAATGTCTGCAGGTCTCATAACAGTCCAGACAATGGTCAAAGCTCTTACCAGTCTGCCTGAGGTCAGGCTGAACTTGGTGGAGATGCGCCTCACCACATCCTGTGCCCAGCAGCTCTGGAAGCCAGAGTTGAGCAGCTCCCTGATGAACTCCATAACTGCCCTCCACACCTGCACCAGAGAGTGTGGTTTTGACCCTCCTGTTCAAAACCCAGATGGTTTGCTTAGGGGCAGCCTTTGTGGCTCATGGGGAGATGACAAGGGAACACAGAAGCCTTTGCTCCTGGTGCCAGGACTGGCTTTAGCACCAGGCTGGATGGGCAATTGCCCCACAGAGCACAGGGCCCAACTCTGACATTGGGACAACTCCATTTCAAGAATCACAGCTATTTTATAGGGACTGAAAGCTATGGTAACAGAGAGAACAAAATGACATGGGTACAGTAGCTCCAGCCCAGCAGCTTGTCCCTCTTACTGAGCCTGGAGCATCATCCTTCATGCGTTGCCACTTCTTGCTGCTGGCAGTGAGCTCAAGCCCTGTCATCAGACATGAGCTCAGGTGTGGGACCTGCTGTTTGCGGATTCTTTTGAGTGCACATGCACCACTTTTAACCTGTTCCTGCACTCACCCCGTCTCCTGCTTTGTGACCATGGTCTGTGGCACTGACTGTCAGAGTGGGCTAGCACTACCAGAAGGACCAGGGTTGCCACATGACTCATTGTACTCCTACTTCTCAGCTGTGAGTGCAGAAATGTGACTGTCTCCTTGGGCAAAATTCATGCTGCGGGGAACAAATTGCATTCTGTATTAGCAGGAGCTGCCCTGATGATGGACAGAGATGGACCTGCCACAGCATAGCAGGGTCTTCTCTTGTTACCCTGCAGCAAGATACCTCTTACCTTATGGGATGGGCAAGACTCCTTGGTCACATCAGAGAGGTCTGGGAACAAGCTCCATTTAAAAGAAAGTCAAAACAGTGTTGTGCGGGACTTTGAAGAAACTATGCTCTTCATTTTCCTCTTCCTCTTCTATGCCCAGAGTGCCCAGGACCCACACCCAAAACCCAGGCCACCCTATGGTGGCCCCAGGCATGCACAGAGGTTTGCAGCAGCCTAGGCTGCCAAGAAGCTAAGGGTCAGCAGTGTTGAATGGCTGCCCTGAGAGTGCTGCTGACCCAGAGTCCTCCTGGACTTGGCCAACAGGGAAATTGCTTTGGGAACTGGACTGTGCCTTGGGCCTATTCCAGAGACCCAGGATCAGGCCTCCTGCAGCCTCAAGGTGCACCTGGATCACAAATCCTGGTATGCTCCTGGCCTGAAGGAAGATCTCAGTGGAGGGACATCCTGCCCTCCTCGGCCCTACACTGCTCTGAAGACTAACAAGTCTTTCCTCTCCAAGGCAATTACATGTGTGGGCCTCAGGCCAGCGGCAGGGTGCAGGCTCCCCTTACCTGGCAGTACACAGGTGGCAAGAGCAGTGTCCTGTGGAAGTGGGGTCTGAAGTACTCCAGCATCTCCAGAACATAGCTGAGGCTCTACAAGAGAACAGGGGAGGAAAATGAGGCTAAGCCACCCTAAGGCACTTCAGAAAGGATAAAGCCGGCACATGTGGGGTAAGGGGAGTCCCTAACACCAGCTGTAAGGGACCCAAACTCTCCTGCATGGGCTTCTTGTTTCTCTCCTCTCAGAGTAGCATTGAGAGGGCCTCTTTCATCTGAACAAAGCCTGGGGCTGACAAGTCAGTTTCCCACCACTTCTCACTCATCAGACCTTACCCCTCACTGAACAAGACTGGACATGGCTCTGGACATTAGAGCAAAGCTCTTCACAAACACACTGCTCCAGGGAGGTGGCAATGCTTCCCTTCCTGGGAGGGTGAGTGCCTCCTTTCTGGAACCCCCATGTTGGTCTTTTCTTGCCCAGAGAGCCTCAGGCCTCCTCTGCTCTCCCAGTTCCTTCTCTAAGATCTCAGCTCCATCTGGCACCCCACAGCTCCCTAGCACCTCATGGCACTCACACAGACACACTCCAGCAGCCACACTGGGCCCTGAGCAAAACCTCCACCTTGGTGACCATGGAGGTGTCTGGACTACCCAGTACTGGTGCAGGAGCCAGAGGACCAGCTCCAAGGAACACTCTAGATACTGCTTCTCTTGCAGATAGACCTCCATCATAGCAGCTACGACCCTGAGGACAGCCTGCATGTCCTGAAGAGGGAAGGGAGAGGCTCTGCTTGGAAGGTTGAAGGTCTGCTTAGCACTCAGCACCCTCTGCACACCAGTGCTGTTCCCACTGGGAGGGTTTTCTCTTTCCTTTCCATGCTGCAGGAGAAAGGCTCACTCCAGAGGAGGGAGAGAGAGCTTTTCCTCACGCTTGTACCCCAGCCCTCCCTGCAGAGAGAACTCAGGTGCTTCAAGTCAGAGATCCCCCCTCCCCTCACCTTTCTGCTGACAATCTGGTCATAAATGGACTCACAGATGTGTTCATCCCTGCTGTGGCCTGAGGAGTGGGAAGCAGCACTTCTCACTCTTCCTCCTTGAAGCCCAGCTAATTTCCTTTCCTATCAGTTGCATAGCTGATGATCAGGTAAATGGCTACACAGAGCTCTGCTACTCACTTGCAAGTGGCTGTGGTTTAGGCCACAAATCAGCCGTGCAGTTTACTACATGGAGAATCGAAAGAATGCAATTCCCACAGGTTGAGATAAGAACAGTTTAGTAACTAAGGTATAACACAAACGACTACTGCTACTACTAGTAATAATAATGATAAGATAAATACAAGGGAGGAGAATACAACAGCTCACCACGTATACCCAGCCCGACCAAGCCATGCACCCCCACCACCCTTCCGAGTCTCTTCTCTCCGTTTCTGCATCCTGGGCATAATGTGCTGTTGTATGGAATACCTCTTTGGTCAGTTTGGGTCAGGTGTCCTGTCTCTGCTTCCTGTTGGCTTCCCCTCCTCCCTGGCAGAGCATGAGACTCAATAAGTCCTTGGTCAGAGTAAACATTGCTGAGCAGAATGATTTGATGGGTCCACATATTCTTTCCATGGTTTGACCCATCGTGCAGGTATCAATCAAAGGCTGTCTCCTGTAAGTAAACACATATATCCTCTGCCAGTCATTTCTACTTCAGCTGGTCCCTTCCATTCACATAATTTTAAATCTTTATATTGTACCAGGATTTTTTCGTTACTCTTGTAAATGCCAGATTTTAACACACTACTAGGAATTATCATTGGAGGATCTTCCCTATCACCTCCAAGTCGCAGATAATTCAATATATGTAACACCTTGGCTAAACGCTCGGCTGGGGCCTGACCACTTTCCCCCTCCTTCTGTTTAAGAAGGAGGGATTTAAGGGTTTGATGTGCAAGCTCAGTGATGGCTTGACCAGTAGGAGAATGTGGAATTCCTGTAACATGTTGAATACCCCATTTTTGACAAAACGTATTGAAAGAATGTGAGACATATGCAGCTCTATTATCAGTTTTAATTTGTAGGGGTATCCCCAAGACTGCAAAACATGCATACAAATGTTCAATGATGTGTTTGGTAGTTTCTCCAGTTTGTATGGTAGCCCATATCACCATAGAATAAGTGTCTACGGTGATGTGAACGTATTTAAGTCGGCCGAATTCTGGAATGTGGGTTACATCCATTTGCCATAATTGAAGAGGTTGAAGGGTTCTGGGATTGACACCAAGGCCGAGACCTAAACCTTAGTTGGAAATTCTTCTTTGGAGACATCTGTGCATCTTTCCCTGAGATGCCTGATGAAGGAGTTTCTAGAGCTTCTCAACTGATGTGTTTTGGTTTTATCACACAAACCCTGTATTCTTGCTGTGAAAACCATGGCTCTTTGAGCCATGACAAAGGGAGAAGAGCATTTTCTCTGTAGGTGCAAAGGGGTCTTTCACAGAGCTGTCAGTCAGGACACCCCTGTGGCCTTACTGTTCTTCTGATACATTTCCTGTTGCTTGTGTATCTCAGCTGCTTTATTTTCCTGTGTTCAAGGCTGGACCCTGTTAAAAGCCTGCCCTACTGTGAGATCAAGACATTTAAAGCGTACTTTGACCCACAGAGTGCCAGCCTGCCCCTGGGGGAAGGTGAATGTGCTGCTGCCCATTAGGGTACTCGAGTTTCTGGGGCAGGCGGCAGGTTGGGCACAGCAGTGGGTGTCAGCCAGCCTCTCAACTGGATGCTCTGTCCTTCTCTAAGTCACAGGAGGCCCCACATGCCAGGTCTGCTTCCATGTCATCGTGGCTGAGCCATTCCCCTGCCTCTCCAGGATTCTTCACTGTCCAATGTGGGCAGTGCTAGGAAGAAACCAGCCAGCTCCACAGTAAGCTCCAGATACCCTGTAAATGATCCGTCAGCATGAATGGGCCTGTTAAGGAGGTAAAGCACAGACAATGCAACTTCTTGGTTGAGTTTTCTTTGCCTCTCTTGCTTTTTGTGACCCTCTGGCTGCCTGAGCGCTTGGGCTGCAGCTCACTTGAGGAAGCCTTTAGGGGTACAGAGCAAGGCTGGTTCACCTGGGACTGTTCACTAGCTGGTGCTTCCCTTCTCTGCCATCTTCACCCATTCCTGCTCCTCTCAGGATAGTGCCTGCCCTGCCTACATGCTTGCCCTCCAGTGCCAGGTGGTGGTGGCCATGTATGGTTTGGATGAGCGTGCTGTCAGCACTGTGGCAGCATCATGAAGGAACCAAGGGTCTGTCCTTAGAGACCAAGAAGACCTCATGACTGGTTTCGGTTTCTGTGCTTAGGTTGGCAAACATCTGCCAGCAAGCCAAAAGAGAGCACCTCATAATTCTTAGAAAAATTAAGGGACACTATGAGGAGACACAACTCCTTGGATCCAGGATCAGAAGCTGGAATTTAGCAGTTAGTATTCTTGTTTATAGGACAGTCCACAAGTGATATAGGAAGATAGCTGCAGAAATTAAGGACTGAAAGCAGAAATTTGGAGACTTTATTGGATGAAGCATGGAGAGTATATATTAACAGGAAGGAGGAGGACTGGAGAAAAAACAGGTGAGCATTGGTAGTGGCACTACAGGAAAGCAAAGCATTCAAAACTGGAGAGCTTAGGAAACCTTTGGGAAGGGATCAGTGTGCATGGTGTAAAAAGGGGGGACATTGGAAAATGAATGTCCAAAAAGACAAACAGGGAAAGGAAGGATACAGACTCCAGTCAAAGAGGATGGGGAGCTGGGGAATCTACCTTAGAGGATCCACTGTTTTTATTAAAGCTAGGGAAACAGCAACAGGGTGTGGAATTTTTAGTCAATGTGGAAGCAACGTTTTCGATTCTAAATGAAGCTTTAACACCTATAGATGATGACTTTATAATTGTAAAGGGAGATACTGGCCGGAGCAAAAAGGCATATTTTTTGAAACCTGTCAAATTTAAATTGGGAAAACAATTGGGAATATGCAAATTCTTATACCTGCCTGACTCATCGAAGCCTCTGTTAGGGTGAAATGAATTAGAGCAATTGGAAGCAGAAATAAAATTCGAAAGTAGAAAAATAGAACTTCATGTAGGGGACGATCAGTTGGTTGAAGTCCTAAGTCTAGCCCTCATAAATACTCCGAATGATTCAGGAATACCTAAGGAAGTTCAGAACCAAGTGTATGTGGGAATATGGGCTTCAGAAATACCAGGAAAGGCAAAGAGTGCTTCGCCAATAACAATCAAACTTTGACCAGGTGTATGGCCTGTAAGAATTAAACAATACCCCCTCAGAGTGGGAGACAGGGAGGGAATCCAACCAATTATTGACCGGTTCATCAAATATGGGTTATTAACGGAGTGTGAATCAGAATATAACACCCCTAGTTTACTGGTCAAAAATTTGGATGGGAACTATGGAATAGTGCAGGATCTCAGGGCTATTAATAAAATCGTTGAAGATCTACACCCAGTCACAGCCAACCCATATACATTATTAACTAAATTAGTAGCTGAATTGGCTTGGTTTACTGTGCTGGACCTAAAAGACACCTTCTTTTGCTTATCCTTGCGCCCAGAAAGCCAGTTGTTGTTTGCATTTGAATGGGAAAACCCAGACGCTGAAAGAAATGACACAATTAACCTGGGCTGTGTTACCACAGGGGTTTAAAAATAGCCCCACTCTTTTCGGAAATCAATTAGCCAAGGATTTGGAACAATGGGAGTGGTCACAAGGAATTGGAGTGATATTGCAGTATGTAGATGATCTGTTGATAGCCACTGAAACAAAACAACTGTATATACTATGGACAATCATCCTGTTAAATTTTTTTGGACTTAATGGTTATTGAGCCTCTCCGCAGAAGGCCCAAGTGGCCCAACACCAAGTCATGTACCTTGGATATGAGATCACTGCAGGCTAGCGAACCCTAGGGACAGCAAGAAAGGAAGCTATCTGTCAGAATCCCCAGCCACAAACTGCCAAAGAGCTCAGTATCTTCTTAGGGATGACCAGATGGTGTCTCCTGTGGATATATAACTACTGACTTCTGGTAAAACCACATTATGAATTATTAAAATCAAGCTCAAAGAACCTTGTATGGAACAGGGAGGCAGATAGAACTTTCCATCAGCTGAAGAAAAGATTAATACATGCCCCCGCTTTGGGGCTATCAGATATTACCAAACCTTTCTGGCTGTTCTTGCATGAAAAACAGGGAATAGCTCTGGGGTCCCAGTGCAAAACTTGGGACACTATCGAAGGGCAGTTGTGTACGTCTCCAAACAGCCAGATGAAGTCAGTAAGGGATGTCCCAGTTGCCTGACAGCAGTAGCAGCAGTTATGTTGAATTTCCAGGAAGCCTGTAAGTTTATGCTGGGGCAAAAGATAACAGTGTTGGTATCTCACACTGTGTCAGCAGTACTGGAAATAAAAGAAGGATATTGGCTTTCACCACAAAGATTCCTTAAATATCAAACTGTCTTGGTAGAAGAGGATGATGTGGAAATAGTGGTTACTAACATTATCAATCCAGCATCTTTTCTCACTGGAAACACAGGAGAGTGTGTATCCCACGATTGCTTGGAAACTATTGAAGCAGTCTACTCCAGCCAACCAGAACTAAAGGAGGAACTGCTGGAAGACACTGAAGATTCCTATTACACTGAGGGAAGCAGCTTGGTCCAACAAGGCACCTGTAAGGCAGGGTACTCAGTAACCACTACTGACCAGGTAGTAGAATCAAAAGCCCTTGCCCCAAACGCCTTGGCACAAAAAGTGGAAATAATAGCTCTAACTCGAGCATTAGAATTGGCCAAAACCAAGAAGATTAGTATTTGGAAAGACTCCATTCCAAGTATTTTGAAATACACCATTGGGTAGTCCACGCTCATGGAGCTGTATGGAAAGAAAGAGGATTTTTATCCACCCAAGGAAAATACATAAAACATGCTGAAGAGATCCTCAAGCTGTTAGAGGCAGTACAACTGCTGGAAAAGGTGCCTATCATGCATTGTAAATCCCATAAAAGAGAAAGCACTGCTCAGGAATTGGGTAATGCTATGGCAGATCACAAGGCCAAAAGAGTGGCTGAGGAAGGCAATTTAGAAGTGTAATCTTTGGTCCCAAATGGTAAAATACAAATTGATTGTGAGCCCAAATACTCCAAGGAAGGTCAAAAGTTAATTGAGGATTTAGGAGGAAAAGTAGAAGAAAGTGAGTGGGCAAAGACTCCACAAGGTAAGATGATAATACCATTTGCATTATTGTGCACAATAGTCATGGCTGAACATAGGAATTCCCACTGGGGAGTAGAGGCCCTGTACAAATACTTGAGCAAACTTATGATTGCCCAAAATTTATATACACCATTAAGCAAGTAACAGAGCAGTGTGAAATTTATTTGCAGAATAATCCCAAGACAAGTCCTAAAGTTCAGCTCAGTCAGATATCGAAAGTAAATTATCTGTGACAACAGTGGCAAATTGATTTCTCAGAACTCCCAGGAAAACAGGGGTTTACATCCTGGTGGTCATACTGTAGAATTATAGAACAGTTAGGGTTGGAAAGGACCTTAAGATCATCTAGTTCTAACCCCCCTGCCAAGGGCAGGGACACCTCCCACTAAACCATATCACCCAAGGCTATGTCCAACCTTTTCTTAAACACCGCCAGCGATGGAGCACTCACAACTTCCCTGGGCAACCCATTCCAGTGCCTCACCAGCCTTACGGTAAAGAATTTCTTCCTCATATCCAATCTAAACTTCCCCTGTTTAAATTTGAACCCATTGCCCCTTGTCCTGTCACTACAGTCCCTAATGAAGAGTATCTCCCCAGCATCCCTATAGGCCCCCTTCAGGTACTGGAAGGCTGCCATGAAGTCTCCATGCAGCCTTCTCTTCTCCAGGCTGAACAGATCCAGCTTTCTCAGCCTGTCTTCACACGGAAGGTGCTCCAGTCCCCTGATTGTCCTCATGGCCCTCCTTTGAACTTGTTCCAACAGTTCATGTCCTTTTTATGTTGAGGACACCAGAACTGGGTGGGCAGAAGCATTCCCTTGCAGAACCAGTAAGGCCAGAGAAGTAACCAAAATATAATTACAAGAAATAATACTGAGATTTGGTGTTCCAGCAGTGATCTCCTCGGACTGGGGATCACATTTCATTGCAAAAGTCATTCAGCAAGTTAGTAAACTTCTAGGAAGAGACTGGCCATTACATACCCCATATAATCCACAAGCAAGTGGTCAAGTGGAAAAGATGAACCATCTAATCAAGTTGCAAACTGTAAAATTGGGACAGAAGGCTAATTTGTCCTGGCCTCAATCTCTACTTCTGGCTTTGTTGAGAATTAGGCCTAGAGTAAAATTTGGCCTGAGTCCTTTTGAAATTATATGGAAGATCATATATTTTTCAAGCTGGAACTTCAGCACAAGTAGGGAAAGAAGTCCACTACAACTATGTAATAAGCATGCAAGAACAACTCAGAGATATAGAAAGACTAGACCTGGGGAATAGAGCTCAAGGCCTTGATGGACCTGTGCATAATATTAAACCTCGGTATTATGTATACATCAGATCTCTTTCAGATTTACCTCTGGAACCAAAGTGGGAAGGTCCATTTCGAGTGTTGTTGACTTCTCATACAGCAATTAAGATTAACGAGCAAGCATTGTGAGTACAGCACACCAGAATAAAGAAAGCTCCTAAACCACAGTGGGAGTGAACACCTATTGGACCCCTGAAAGTCAGGATCAAGCAATTGAAATCATTTAGACTTATCTTTTATATCTTTGTTACAAGAGGATTGACCTTACCATGGCTTCCTACTCAGCCAAAAGAAAGTATTTGGGTGACATTGGCAGACACAACTGGACAAAACACGTTGTGTCTATCGGTTGCCACTCCTATGAATCATTTTAGCACATGTTTAGTGGGACTACCTTTTGATAACTGGACATTAACTATAGTCCTTTCTCAATGGCCATGGTGACAGTGCCACACCCAGAGGATACATGGGATGGGTGGGTGATATATCAAACAATGACTTTTCTAGACCCACAGGAAATTGATCTGTTAGGATCTGTAAAAATGTACATGTGTCTGTATTTTAATTATACAGGATGAAACCAATCATTGGTACATAAAGCGAACTCTCCTTTATCTGTTTATCAAAATGCTTCATTATGATGTAATTATATTTCTATTAACTTTCCTCATTCCTCAAGTGCACCAATCTCTCACTTGAGGTATCTTTTTGATCTGTGGAGATCAAGCATGGCCTGATATGCCTTCCTATCTACGACGAGGTCCTTGTAGCCTAGGCAGATTAACGATGTTAACCCCAAATATTTCCATGATACTTGATCATACCAGATTCCATCATCTCCACAGGATAAAAAGATCGGTTTATGCTTTTACTCACAATTGTAATAACAAGGTAACATTTTGGAATCCTGCAGAAATTGTTTCAGCATCTTTTCTTGCAGCAGGAGAAGCTGCTGTTGCAAGCTCTTTCCATTCTAAATAAATAAGGATGCTGGCTTGCAAAGCAAACAAATGCTGAATCTGGTGCTCTTTTCAGCCTCCTTCTCAATGTAGATTCAGTAAGACATGCAACCTGACAAAACTGAGCTGCCATAGATTTCCTTCTTCCTGCCCATGGTCATGGCTGCGAAGACTTTGAGGGTTTGTGTTGCATGAATCTTTCAGATCACTCCGAGTCAGTTCATAAGAAACTCTTAATGATCTTACAGGAAAACTTCAGATTGAAGATGCTTGGAACCCCTTTTCAGGCTTATTTGCTGGTCTTAGTGCATGGGTAAAGAAATTAAATAGTTTAGGAGCCTTTGTTTTAACAGCATTTATTAGTTTAATAGTTTGTATTACCTGTTTATTAACATTAATACAGTCTCTTATTAATAAAGCTCTCACTGGCAATGGATATGAAGGTTGGAAAAGACACAAGATTAGACAACAAATTGAAAGTGGCTAATACTTTGCCAGAACTCTTGAGCAAAATGGAGTTACATAGCAAAAGAATTTACAAAGGTAAAAGAAAAGGGGGGACTTCATATGAGGAAAGGTAGTGTGCCTGGAAAACATAAAAAAGTACTTTTAGCTTAACATAGGTAAAAGAGAACAATGTGTTGTAAGTCTCTGGTAAGAGAACAGGGACTGAATGTACAGAACAAGAAACTGCTCTTCAGAAAGTTCAGAATGTCTTGAGAAATCCCTGATGTGGCTGGTTTCAGCTAGTTTTGCTGTTACTGAGGCATCCAGCTGTGCCAAAGGTGGAAAGCACATCGTGAGGAAGACTGCTTACTTCACCCTCAAGACACCTGCCCACGACCACCGGAGGGCAGTGTGCAAGCACCAAGAAGAGGAAACTTATGATAATGAGTTCCTGGAACTAGTTTTAATATTCCCCACCCATTCCTAGAAATCCAATGAATATATATGTTTGTGTGTAATAAATGTCTGTTCACTTTATCCCTCCGTGTGCAAGTTAGGAGGAGCCATCCCCCTGCACCTGGCACCATAATAAACATACCTGCTTTATAACCCTCCTTGAGTTGTAGAGTCTGATTCTGTGCATCACTTGAACCTAGAACCCCCCTGTATGATGGGCTACACCCCACAGCATGAGCAGCAGGCCAGGGAGGGGATTCTCCCCCTCTACTGTGCTCTGGGGGGACCCTCCCCTTCAGTCCTGCATCCAACTCTGGGGCAACAACATGAGGGATGTGGAGCTGCCGGAGCAAATCCAGAGGAGGCCACAGAGATGCTGTGTGGGTGGTTCTTACTCTGTCACACCAGCTGAGGGGTTGGAACTGGATGAGCTTCTAAGCCTCTTCCAACCAAAACCATTCTAGGATTCTGATTCTGCAAATTAATCCCATTGCTTAGAAAAGTAGTTACCAAAATACATGTGCCCCTTGAAGCAAGGGGCAGATTTCAGTGCTTGGATTGCTTCTGCAGCCCTCAGTTTGGTTAAACCTACTTGTGGGGCAGCACTTGGATTTCTTTTGAAGTGACTTTGTACTGGACAACAACAGCTATACCAAGTCTCCTTGGGGACAAGCATGACAGCAAATTTGGTGTGGGCTGAACTCACCTTGAACTCTGACTGTACTGCTGGCTGCTGGTTTTGGAAGTGAATCGTTGAAACCCTTTCTCTGTTAGCCAAGGGACCATAAAGCTAAAGCAGCCACGCTGCAGCCCAGAGTTTGGTGGTGGCTTCTTGGGTTCTAGTCCCAGTTGCTGGAGCAGCAGTTATATTGTCACCTGGCAAAGCCCAAGCCCCTGAAGTGCCCTGGTGGTGTGAGGGGTGAAGCCTCTCTCTAGGAATCAGATAACTCCCCACTGCAAGCCTGGCTGAGTTGGAAGGACTCTGCAGAGACTGCAAAATTGTATTGCAGGGCTTTGCTGCTTAAGCTGAAAGTGCTCCTGATAGTTCAAACTAGCCTGTCTTCTCAGCTGCTGGTTACTAGCTGTATCTCAGTGCTCACGGGAATAAGTATTTAGTGCAGTAACCCTACTCGGCTTGGTATTCAAACCTGTTGATTAAACATTCAATTTATTTTTAACACTGGAGAACTCCTTGCTCTCCTTCAAAGCCTGTCATGCTTTCTACCCCATGTGAGGGCCCTACTTGTCTCACTGCAGCTTGGTATAGCTGTTGTTGTCCAGTACAAAGTCACTTCAAAAGAAATCCAAGTGCTGCCCTATGAGTAGGTTTAACCAAACTCCAGCAGTCAGTCTCTCAAGTACAGTTTCTACAGGCACAACTATTTGGGCTGGCTCATCTCTTTGGACCTGATAAGCCAGGCCAATGTAGGTATCCAGCGTCCGATCATAAATACCGGGATCAATTGTGCAGAAGGCGGTTTTCAGATCATCTACCTTCACCTCCCTGTTCAAAAACAACTCAGTTACTGCTGTGCTGTGTTTGGTAAAAGGAATATTTACTTACTGGTGCCACCATAAGAGCCCATGTTGCTTGAAATGCAGAGGAAAACTCTTTTAAGTTTTTAAAGACTTTTTTTAAGACTGCATGGTACCAGCCTTTTTCTCTAGGCAGCAACTGCCTCTTGGTTTGAGGTGGAATTATTTCTCAGATTAGCACCTTCAAATCTGCAGTTGTCAGACCCATTTGCTCTTCATACTCCTCAGAGTATGAAGGAGGTACATGACTTTACTACTATTTCTGGAGAGCTAAGGGGTGTTGAGACATGAGGTTTCAGGTGCTGAAGGGGATTACTGGTACAACCCATCATCTCTACTCACTGTCTGCCATATCCAAGTCCTTTGGGACAGGAACTGCTTCTGTGCAGTGTTTTGTAGAGCAAGGCTCAGCCAAGTTTTGGTATTTAGTGCAATATTCACAGCCAGGGTTCCCTCTGTGTATGCTGCCCTGATCTGCTGCCCCCACCAGCCCCTTCTCTTCACACTTACGTTACATTTCCCAGGTCATTCTCCAGCTGTCTCAGATACTCCTGCTTCTCCCTGATATACTGGGTCCTGAGCTTGGCAACAAAAGGCTCAGCATTCCCTTCCTTGTCCTGAAAGAAGTTACAGGTGTGCTAGCACTCAACATGTGTTCCAGTCTGGATAGGAGCAGTCCCCCTAGTGTGTATAAAATAGCTCAGCCCTCCCAGAAATGTTATTTCTACATGAAAAGTGAAAATAAAGAGTATGGAAAAATTCCTATCGCAGGAGAACACAAGCTTGCATAGCTGTTGTCTTCAGGCATTAGAGCTTCCAGTGGGCACTGCAACTTTGTTAGTCTAATAAACATAGTTAATCTGATAAATTTCATTCCTAAACTAGATTTAATCTGAATCAAAAGTAAGACTTAACATCACCTTACTTCTTTGAATAAGGAGGTGTAGCCAATGTGGTCTTCATTGCTGTACAATTTGCACCTGCTTGCATCAACCAGTTCCTGTATTGACTCTTTCCTTTTCAGAGGAAAAGCTTCCCTCAGAGCTGTGCTGTAGAGAGACGGGAATTTACAGATGAAAAAAAAAACCTGCCTGGTTGCACTGGCAGGTAAGGAGAACAGGCAGAATCGGTGTGTCACAAGCTTTGATGTGTGCCACATGTGGGCAGAGTTCATTGGCACCATCAGAGCTCTTGCCTGAGCTGCTTGCTTGCCGAGGATCCACTGCCTGAGCTGTCACAGGAAGCCAGCTCCTCCTGCAGATTGGAAATGAACTGATTCTGGCTGTGGTACTGTTCTTCACCCACCTGTGAAACAGAGAAGGTTCACAGATCAGTAACTGCCTCATCTGTTCCTTGAATTGCCTTCAAAAGGGAAACAAGAGTGTAAAAGGACTATACCCCCTTCTAAAAAAAATTGTACCTGAACGGCTTTTGTCAATTTACAAATAATTAAGCAAGCACCACCTTGGTTTTCAGGGTGATTGGTCACAGTGGTTTCTTGTTGAGCAACTTGCTTCAGCTGTTAAACCCTCAGGTGCAGATGCACACCATGGACTGCCCCTCCCTGCCTCCCGCAGCAGTAGCCTCCCTGCCTAGGGGATGGCACTCGGCCCCAGCCACTTTTCTGTATCCAAGCAAGACTTGAGTAGGGCAAGTGTAAGAGGACCTGGGGAGGCTACATATCTTTGTGTTACAGGAGGTGGAAGGATGTGGCCATGTAGCTAGAGCTCTCCAGCTCTGACATGGTGCTTGGAGTGGGGAGGGAGGCTGCCAGAGCCTGTATGGTGCTGCAGTTCAGCAACCATGTCCTGATTTTCACAGACACTGCACAGAGACAAAACAAGCTGTTTCAGGAAAGACCTTTTGAGAGAGAGGCAGATGTGTAACTCTCTTAAACAGAAGCCTCTCATCAGAGAGAGCAGGTATGGTATTACCCAAAGTATGTGGAAGAAATGGGGTCTTCTAGAAGCTCTGTTAGGAGCAATGAGAGCCTGACCTGACTTGCATGGACAGGATTCCCTTCCCTGGTGTGTGTCAGCTTTTACCATCATGAGAATGTGCAGTTTCCCAGGAGGAGTAATGGGAGGAAAAATTTCTTGGCAGTGAACACTGCTTCTGCCTGCTGCCAGTGCAACCAGGGCTGTCTGGACAGAGAAGCACTGGGCTGTGGGTTGCCTACCTGCCTGGTGGGTACAGCGTAGGTTGAGCTCAGGATGTGGTTTGATCAACAGGGCCGCATGCTCTCAAAGAGGGTATAAGACCATTCCATGGCAGCGGCATCTCCATACCACTTCTGGAGGTAGCTGAAAAAGAACTCAGGGAGACTGGATCATTTCCCTGTCTGCAGGTAACAAGTAAGTCATATAAGCAGCAGAACCAGATCAAGTCTGTCTGTGCAACTTTAGCTGTTTGCATACAGTCTGGCTTTTGGGGGTGGGGATCCCACACTGTGCTAAAGCAGCAGTAGTGCTGGCTGGAGCCTTCCCCCGTATTAGTTCATTCAAAAATGTTTCTCCCAGATAAATGAAACTCTCCCATTTGCTGAGACCACTGACAAAATCTCTCTTCTCCTACCTACGTTTGTGAAATATGTAGAAACTTGCTAGCTGTGAGGTGCTACTGCTCCCTCAGATTTAGCTGAGCTTGGCTCATGAGTTGGGAAATGGAAGCAGTTCTTGGAAAAAAAGTAGAGCCAGACAGTGACTGCAGCAATCCTATTTCCCCAGGAAACCAAGCTGGAAGTAAAAGGACAGCTGCCATAGAAATATTAAGCCGTTTAGGGCTTATCTCAGTGATGTTTCTAGGCTTCTAGCTCAAGAGAAGAAAACTGTAAAGCGACTGCTTCTCTCATGCAGCTGAGACATAGTGACAGGGCTTGACCTGATATGACTGGGGATATGGTCTCATACTTGTCCCTAATATGGGAAGAATTAAATAGCTACTTTTATTCTCTTTTGAATCTTGTATCACCCCAGACAGGCCCCCTTGGCCTCCAGTTGTCAATCCCAACCCACCCTTCTTGGTCCACAAAGAAGGGCAAATGCTTTGGGGTTTGTGTAACAAAATCAAAGCATTTTTGTATTGGTAAATGAATTAGTGTAAATTATTTTTGCCCTACTCCCTGTTTTTCCTGCAGTGCCACCTGTTCTGCTCTCACACAAACACTGTGAAGCTTAATAATGGATTGGCATGGATTCAAATTAACCCAGCAAAAGCCCCTGGTAATGCTCTGCCTGTGCAAATGTTGCCAAGGTTTCTACCGCCTAGGAGCAGATGTTGCATAGTGGTGATGGCACAGTGGTCGATAGTGCACCATTACACCCCACAGCAGCAGCAGCTGAGCTAGCTGAAGTCTTGGACTCATTAGTGTGGTTGATTTGGCTCTGGGTGACCGCAGCAGTTCCTCCCCTGGGCACCCGCACCCTGTCTTGTGGAGGAATTCTTACTCACTCCTCCTGTTGCTGCTCTTGCAACAACGGCTGGACTGCTGCAGTTTATGGCCCTGGACATGTGGCACTGAGTTCAGGTTTCCTGAATGTTTCTGAATTTGCAGTGGTGGCTGGGCATCACCTGCATCATGAGCAACAAAGCTGTTGTGGAAGCAGGAGCTGCAGAGTAGGCCTCTGGCCTGAGATGGAGCTACGCCAGGTTGTCCAGGTGATACTGTCCTAATGCATGAGTCACATCCCTGACAAGCCCTGCCTGCCAGGCACAGGGTTACTGCCAGCTGAGGCCATTTGGTCTTAAAATGTTTTCTGCAGCTCAGTTCAGATGAAACACTAGGCAGGACATGGGGAGACCCTGCTTCCCTAATTGGATGGATCGTCATAGCAAATGCTGTTTCTGGAGAAAACTGGGACAAACCTGCTGTTCTAGTGCAATTTTCTCCATCCAGACATCCTTTAAGATGTTCACCACATCCTTCTTAGTCAGCTTTCTGTTCCCGATTTCACCTTCATGCCTCAGGTACACAGGAACATTGTCACCTTTTCCCTAAGGAATGGAAAAGAAACAAATGTAGGTAAGGCATTCACCTCACTGACAGTGGTGCAGTATCAAAGCCACATCCTCAGCATTTGAAGCCATTAAAATAAGTCATTTGTGTGGGCCTCATTCCCAGTACTATAAAACACACATGTCAGCACCTCTGCAGTATGTCTCAAGTGCTTCAAGGTGGACAAAATGGGACTGTGTGAGAGGTTCTACTCAGCAAATACAGAAAAGGAAAGATCTTCCTTGGAAACTGGGCAAAAACAGTTCAAGGTTCTGGAAAGGCTGAGGAAGAGGTGTTGAAGGACCAAGAAACACTGCTGTGTCCCTGGTAAGACCTTTGGAAACAGTTATGCTTGCTATGATGTTCTGGGTTGAAGCAATCTCAGGCATAGCTACAGGTTGGGCAGAGAAGAGATTCAAAGCAGCCCTGCAGAGAAGGACTTAGGGGTGTTGGTTGATGAGAAAGTGAACGTGAGCCGGCTTCAGTGTGTGCTTGCAGCCCAGAAAGCCAACCGTATCCTGGGCTGCATCAAAAGGAACGTGATCAGCAGGTCGAAGAAGGTGATCTGCTCCTCTACTCTGCTCTTGTGAGACCTCACTTGGAGTATTGTGTGCAGTTCTGGTGTCCTCGACATAAAAAGGACATGGAACTGTTGGAGCAAGTCCAGAGAAGGGCCACGAGGATGATCATGGGACTGGAGCACCTCCCACAGGAAGATAGGCTGAGAAAGTTGGGGCTGCTCAGCCTGGAAAAGAGAAGTCTGGTGGGGAGACCTCAGAGCAGCCTTCCAGTATCTGAAGGGGTTGTATAGGGATGCTGAGCAGGTTTCATTAAAGACTGTAGTGACAGGACAAGGGGTAACAGGTTAAAACTTGGAAAGGAAAGTTCAGATTGGGTATAAGGAGGCAGTTCTTTACTGTGAGGGTGGTGAGGCACTGGAATGGGTTGCCCAGGGAAGTTGTGAATGCTCCATCGCTGGCGGTGTTTAAGAAAAGGTTGAACATAGCCTTGGGTGATATGGTTTAGTGGGAGGTGTCCCTGCCCTTGGCAGGGGGGTTGGAACTAGAGGATCTTAAGGTCCTTTCCACCCTAACTATTCTATTATTCTATGATTCTAAGAAGCCTCATAACATTTCCCTGTCCCCTTAGCATTTCTTGATTCCCCCACGTGCTGGGGTGCAGTGCAATCATAGAATCAAGTCATAAAATCTGCCAGGTTGGAAAAGACCTTGTCATGGATTCAGCAGTAGCAGTCTTTTCTCTCCTTCTTGGTAGCTGCTGCAGCACTGTGTTTTTGACTTTCAGCCTGGGAACAGTGCTGATAACACCAGTGTTTCAGTTACCGCATAGAATACTTTGATCTGGCCAAGGCCTTTCTGAACCTCATGCTCTGCCAGGGAGGAGGGGAAGCCGAGAGGAAGCAGAGACAGGGGATCTGATTCAAACTGACCAAAGAGGTATTCCATACCACAGCACATCATACCAAGGATATAAAAAAGGAGGGCAGAGACCCGGAAGCGAGTGGGGGTGCACTGCTTGGTTGGGCTGGGTATATGTGGGGAGCTGCTGTATTCTCTTCCCTTGTATTCCCCTTGTCATTATTATTATTGGCGGTAGCAGTAGTGGTTTGTGTTATACCTTAGTTACAAAACTGTTCTTATCTCAATCTGTGGGAGTTGCATTCTTTTGATTCTCCTTCCCATCTTTCCGGGAGTTGGGGGGAAGAAAGAGGGGGGAGTGAGTGAGCAAACTGAGTGGCTGATTAACGGCTTAAATCACGACAGACCTTTAAGGTCAAGTCCAACCGTTCCCCAGCACTGTCAAGTCCACAACTAAACCATGTCACGAAGGGCCTCCTCTACGTGGCTTGGGAACATGGGACAGTGACCCAAACACTGCCCTGGGCAGCCTGTTCCAACGCCTGAACACCATTTTGGGAAAGAAGTTGTTCCTCATCTCCAGTCTAAACCTTCCTTCATGTAGCTTGAGGTCATTTCCTCTTTCCTGTTGCTTGTTCCTTGGGAGCAGAGACCAGCCACATGCTGTCTCCGTCCTCCTGTCAGGCAGTTGCAGATAGCGATAAGGTCCCCCCTGAGCCTTCCCTTCTCCAGAGTAAACCCCACAGTTCCCTCAGTCGTTCCCCATCAGACTTATGCTCCAGGCCCTTCCCCAGCTCTGTTGCCTTCTCTGGACTCGCTCCAGCACCTCAACTTCTCTCCGGTAGTGATGAGCCCAGAACTGAACACAGGATTCAAGGTGCAGCCTCACCAGTGCCCAGTACAGTGAAATGATCACTGCCCTGGTCTGGCTGGCCACATGGTGCTGGTAAACACGCTGGCTCATGTTCAGCTCTGTCAATCAGCACCCCCAGGTCCTTTTCCACCAGGCAGCCTTCCAGCTCAAGACAGTGTGAGTTAAATTATCTTACTGCTCCCACAATAAGTCATTTCCTGTGTACTCTTGCTACTTACTCTTAGTCATTCTAGCTTGTCTTAATTAATCTCATCAGCAGAGAACTAACCTGGAAATAAATGAATACCACTCTGCTGGACATTTCCCTGTCACTGCAGCCAGTGCTGGGGTTAGGGACAGGGGAGAGGGACAAGGCTTTTCAGCAGCAGGAAGCTGTTAATTTGGCTCAGCCATATAGTTCAGCATTAGTAGGAGGCTCTAGCCCACCTGCATATATGATGATTCATGTGGCATCATTGTAAAGTAAGGCCACTTCAGCTGTGTATTTGGTACACTCACTCTCAGTTTCAGCTTTTCTACTACACCTGAGTTTTCCCAGCTTTAAAGCTTCCCATGGTTACACTGATGGGAATGCGAACATTGAAGACACCAGCCACAAAAGCAATTCTCCCACCTTTGAAGTGGATACTTATTACCAATCATTGTCAGTGGAAACAGGCAGTGAAGAAAGCTTGTAGATAGCGATCCATGGAAGACCTTTATATCTTTTAGCACTCTTGTTCCTATTTCTACCAGCAGCACATCCACGAGCTCATCAATGGTCTTCCCCTCAACCAGATGATGCCACTGGTCAATCCCACCAGGAATCACCTCTGTAACAGCAGGAAGACACTGAGCTGGTAGAAGAGGAGAATGGTTTTGTGTGAATCTCAGTAGGAACCTTACAATAGAATCAGATCTCTAGACATCTAGTTTGTCTCCTAAGATCAATAAGGCAAAAGGGAATACTCAGGCCACTCCTAAAAGCCTCAGAGAAAACGAGGCACTGCAGGTAAGAAATACAAAGTGTTTAAAGATGAGCTGCCTTAAGCAAACCAATACTAAGTACACTTGGCATCTGAACACTTTTCTCCTTTTGGTCAGGGTGTATTGTTGTGCTGAACTCGTTGGAGTTAAGCATGGAAATTGTCTCGCTCTTCTGCGAGACAGCAAGCTGTTTCTCTTTGGATTTCCAGAAGTGCTCCATATTCCTTATGGAGCTGGTCAAAATTCTCCTGCAGAGTCTTTATCTAAAGGATACAGAAGAGAGGACTGTAACAAACTAACCAGAGTAACAGAAATTTTCTGTTTCTGATGACAGCTGGACGGTTCAGGTGAGCAGTCAATGTAGTCCATAGACTTACATGTCTGGATAATTGCTTTGAGATCAGATGGGAAATAAATGATTTATTAAAATTTATTGTTACCATTTACAAAAACTTCTGACAAAACATGTTGAGTGACCATTTTATACCAGTTTCTGTGTTTAAAAATGTATCTTAATCCACTAGGAGAGAACAGAAGAAACACAGGCTTCTGTTCTATCCAGAACCTTCCTTTCAAATCCATAGTTTTGCTTGGTGGGCTGAAGACTCTAGATGTTTCTTCCAAGCCAACACTTTGATGCTTCCTGAATTAGCTATAGTGGCTGTCAGGGCCCCAAGAACCTTAATTATCCAATCAGCCTCAGCTGGATTCTCTATCCACCCACCATCTACCCACAGCCAATGAGCTCTGTTAAACAGGTTGAGGCTGTTGAGCTGTGCTGTAGGTGTATTTGCTTCTGGTCCTGTCTTTGTATACTAAACATACCTTGGACTGATGTCACAGGTAGTGCTTCTCCTGGATGAAGCCTTTTGGATGTCTATTGCAGTTTTGTCTCCAGTTGTGACTCTGTCCCTGTCTTATGCTGCTAACTTCCCCCACCAACCATGCAAGGATCCTGGGCTTAACTGCCTCATCTGGAACTGCTGAGGACAACTGCTACCAGCACCTTGCTTGAGGCTGTAGGACCATGCTTTGACTGCACTGCAGTCACCCTCAGCCCCTGGCTTCTCCTTCCTCATGCAGTAGCTCTGCTCTTACTGCTCTCCAACAGTAGTATCATTTCTGTCTGAGTAGCTGAAACTTTTCAAGACCTGTATAAAGTGGAAATTTAAATTGGAAGGACTTAACTAATAGTTAGGTATCAGTCTAACTGCACTAGCAGGAAGACAAACAATACCAATTTAAAGATGCTAAGGCTCAGTGTTGTGAAACAGTGGACTTATTTTTACATAAGAACTTAAAACATTAGTACCAGGAAGACACTGATTTCCTTCCCCCTTCAGGTGTGACCCTGGAAGAGTGAGTTGGGGCAATGGATCCAAGTGAAGACTTCTGAGAGTGGCAGCACAGCCTGTCCCAAGCGAACAGGATACTCACCAGAGCCAGCCAAGATCCAGCAGCACATCTGTGCCAAGTGACTAGTGTCTGCTCCAGAACTTCTAACACCAAAAGATCAGAGGCTGGGAGGTAAGAGATCAAATCTATAAAATGCATGCAGCTGCTGTTAGGAAACATTTGTCTCTTCATTGTCTAAGTTACCTTAGTCTGAAGAGAATTCTTTTCTTTCTTTATGTGGCCAATGATCTTTAACAAATGTTGCCTCTCTTGTTCTAGTATTCTTATTTCCTCTTTCTGCTTTTCCTGCAGTGCCAGTATCTGTAGCGTACACTCCTCCGAGACAGTTGCAACCATTGCCATCAGGGGCTCTAGTTCACAGATCCTTTTCTTCTGATAAGCTAAATAAAGCAGATGCAGGGTCTCACAAGGAGCAATAAAGTCTGAATTCCACTCAGCTGGGCTGTGGGATATTCAGCTTCAAAAGAGTGCTGGTGGGAAGTGGGACTGAAGATGGAGCTTCTGCTGCTTGGCCTGGTGAGTGGTTAAGGACTGGGGGTAGTCTCTTTTTTAGGATTATATAAAAGATGATTTTATGTTTATCTAGCTGTGCATATGAACTTGGTCAGGATTTCTGATGTTAGCTCATGATATTTGTCCTGATTTGGAAAACAAAGAATGAGCAGTATTTTATTTTGTGTTCTTGAGTATTTAAGGTTTTGATAAGACATAATGAACACTGATGGCTTTGTCATGTTTTACTAGGTGTGTAGGTCCCCATCTAAGCACAGGCAGCATGTGAGGCTAAAGACTACTGGTAATTAGCAATATATCCTCTTCCCTGAAGGAACATTCTTTGTGAACTTTGACCTGCTTTCTCATCTCCAAATGCATGGTCTCATGCAACCTTTTGTATACGAGCTTCTTGTCTACTCACTCTCCCCTCCTCTTAGGTATGCCTCTCTTATCTTGCCTTTCTCTTAGAACAGCTAATAAATGACTCCTGCACTGCTCTTGGTTTTCTCTGCTGTAAGTTGTGCTTTTCAGTCTCAGATATTTCCCCTTTGTCTTTAAAATCTGTCTTTAGGATATGTACTGAGGAACACAGTAACAGTACTTGACTTGGATCCCACATCCTATTACAGCTACATGGTAGAATTTCATTTGATGTTACCTCCCTGGTGTGGAGGCTTCTTTTTATGACTAGATAGAATTCCACCAGGAGAATAAAATGATCAAAGATGGGACATGGTGTCATTGAAAGGAGGTTGTGAGCAAGCCTCTTTTTGTTTGTGCATAACTGCATTATTCAGCAATCAAAACTCTTCATTCCCTTTCCTGAACAGAAGGATATAAACGGTGGATGCTGAATTATCTGACTTGGAGGTTTTGGCCTCCTCAGTAAAACCTGGTCTATCTATGTACAAATATTATGCAACAGGGTTTACATTTTAAAAGTTAAAACTCATATATTATTCTAAGAACAGGAAATAATTTTCTTATTGTACTTGGGTGTGAATTTCCTTCCCATGCCATAACTGTACCAAAGATTTTGCAAAACACTTTCATTGCGATACTTGTGTCAGGGTTAGAGATAATAAAAATTAGAGCATTAGCACAGGGATTCTGACATTGCGATATTTAGTTCCTTAGTGTAAGCTAAGAACTCAATATTAAAGCTTCAGAAAATGTGTTTCAAGGGATAGTTTGAGTGTTTCACAACTGACTCCTGACCACAAAGAGTCTACCTAAACCCCTTTAGTTAAGTGCAGCAATATTTATAATCATAGCTGCCTAGTAGAAGTAGAGCACAACTCGTTGGCTGCCAGTGATTATTTGGTAGTGTGGGCACTGGCCAGTGCCATTTGAGAACATCAGCTCTCCGACCTCTCATAACTCTCCCCACGCCAAGAATAGACAGACATTCTCTCACTTAGAAAGAATTCAGGCTGCAGTGCAGCTCACTGCAAGCACAGAATTGCTGGATGGACCTAGCACCACAAATGAGTGAATGTGAAGGCCCTGTGGACATAGCAACCTGAGTATTATTTCAATCCATAAATGGATTAAGCTGTGGATAACATCACTATGAAGACCTAACCTATCACTTAGAATTGTCTTTGAGGAGCTCTTAGTGACACGAACTTTATCTCAGGTCAAACTTACAGCTGTAGGGATTTGATAGCTCTCTCTTCCATGATAATATTTTCCAAATATTAGGAAATATAAATGGATAATATTTCCCAAGTTCTCTTTAGTACCTTCACTTTAATGTGAATTTACACCAGAAACAATGCCATAAAGCCTTAGTGCTGGCTCAGCACAACCTTAACACTCAAAGGAGGCACAGCTGTATGTACAGTTCTAGTAGAAGATAAATGGTGATTGGAAGCAGCCCGTACAGGCTGCACATCCCTGTACCTATCAGAGGCAGCCGCCTTCTGCCTGCCTGCGTGCTCAGTTATGCATGAGCTGGCTACCTCAAATGTCTTGCCAAAAGGACGCAGCTAAACATACAGTGTAAGCAGCATGTTTTTAGAACAGCATTTAATACACATTTTGTTATTTTGTGGGGTTTTTTTTCTTCTTTTTTTATTTTTGTTTGGTTTTTTTTAAACCAGACCTGAAAAAAACTGACTGAAGTGGTCTTACGTTGTAATGCTAACAGGTGTAAGGGCAGAACCCACACCAGCAGTGGGTGTACTGGTGAGTACCTTAAATGTCATCTAAGCTAAGGTGGTACATGGGACATATGCCTAAGGCGATAAAAACGGAGTAAGACAAACCTGCTATATCAGACCACAAATGTAGTAACTAGTTGGCTGAGAAATTCAGTCCTGTGGTGTAAAGCAGGTTTAGTTTCAGTTTCAGAGACAGCTGAAATGCTACAGATAGGTGGAGTGATGAGACAGCTCTCTAAGCCAACTGGCCCATTTATTAGCTTCAAAGCTGAACCTGAAGACTCTGAACACTGTAGAGAATGACTAGGAGCAGAATGCGAAATTCTGATGTTAGGAGCCCTCACAGTGGCCACCTCTCACAGATTTTTAAAGAAGTTGTTTTTGTTAAGCACAGTCAGAGATAATTTAAGCACAGTTGGGGATCATTAAAGAATAAAGAAAAATATTTAGGAGCTCAGTTCTGTAAATCAGGAAATTTCCTTCCTTTTGTGTGCTTTCTGCTTTCAGACACTTGCTTTTGTCTCTTCCCTTGCTTGGATACCTTTGTGAGCAAGTCAGCTCACTAAACAAACAGGAAACTTTGTGGCTCTTGGTCTCTGCTTTTCCTGCTGCATGAAATGAATTGGTGACTATCCACTGAGTGCCAGAGCTGGTGCAGTCTAAGCATTGGGAGGGCACCATCAGGACTGGGAAGTGAGCCCTTCTTGCTTCCATGGCCAAAAGCTGTTGGATTAGATCTCTGCTTCCTTGGCCAGGCAGGTAGGCTGTTATCTGTACTGGGCAGAGAGGAGGAGGCTGGAAATTACTCATAACTCCATCCAATACCCTTAGCTGGAAGTGGATGGATGTCATGTAGGCCTCATTAGCAGGGTAGTATCAGTAATTAGGGAGATGAGTCCTCAATATTCAGGAAGATGGGAGGATTCCAATTAAAAAAAAAAAAAAAAAAAAAAAAAATAAAACAACCAAACAAAATCCACTCATTTTCTTCTTGGGCCTTCAAGTATGTTTGCTACCATGGCACAGTGGTTCACTGGCATGCAGCTGATTTCCAAAAATCATAAAAGATAAGTTTTGCTGGGTCTACAGAGACTTCAAAGAAAAAAGGGAACTATCACATCCAAGCAAAATGCATAAAAAATACGACAACCCCCCCAAAAAATAACCAAACAAAAAACAAACTAAAAACCTTCAGAAAGCAGTATGATATCACCTACAGCATGGGCCCTGGTAATCTCTCTGGGAGCTGAAACAAAGAAAGAATTTAGTAAAGAATTCTGGAAGAAAACTGATAAAAGTGATTAGAAAAAAAACACTTTTAGAGAGTGATTAAAATGGGCTTATTCACCTGGTTGAAGGTGCAAAGAACAGTTGTCTGTAATGAGGGCCCATGATTTGGATAGTCCAGGTAACAAGTACTGTGATAAACAATATATATCCTTTAAGAGTTTGTCCCAGTAGAAGATTGCTGACATTGATAACTGCTCAGTGCCCTGTGTGAAATGAGCTGCTGGGTACGGTCTATTTCTAGCCCTCTGTGATGGTTTACAAAGTCCTGGTATCACTGTGGCATCTGAATGCCAATCAAAGTTTAAAGCTCACTAAGAATGGCCTGTTCAGTTCTCTGCCTTGCCTTCAGGAGTAATTCAAGCTTTAAGTTACCAGTGCAAGTGCCTCCAAATATATTAGTATGATACACCCCACCAGAACTGTGATTGCCCCAGAAAATCTTGATACACTGCCTGAACTGTGTATGTGATGAAGATTTAAAATATCTAAACCACTTAAACCTAATCATCTAAAATATTATAGGAAAAAAAGGATTCCAACAACATCTTACATATGAAAGAAACTAACCTAGTAAACCAGAAAGAAGGTTTTACCAGTTGACATCTGTTTAGGCTGCTCATCCTATCTAACACAACTAAGCTCTGTAAGAACATCTCTGTGAGTGGTTTTTTCCCACAGGTCCAAGTTTAAAAGCTTATAGAATCATAGAATAGTTAAAGTGGAAAGGACCTTAAGATTCTCTAGTTCCAACCCCTCTGCCATGGGCAGGGACACCTCCCACTAAACCATGCCACCCAAGGATCCCTCTAACCTGGCCTTGAACACCGCCAGGGATGGAGCATTCACAACTTCCCTGGGCAACCCATTCCAGTGCCTCACCACCCTCACAGTAAAGAGCTTCCTCCTCATATCCAACCTAAACTTCCCCTCTTTAAAGTTTTAACCTGTTACCCTTTGTCCTATCATTGTAGTCCCTAATGAATTGTTCCCCCCTCCCTCCCCAGCATCCCTATAGGCCCCTTTCGGATACTGGAAGGCTGCTAAGAGGTTTCCATGCAGCCTTCTCTTCTCCAGGCTGAACAGACCCAACTTTCTCAGCCTGTCTTCACATGGGAGGTGCTCCAGTCCCCTGATCATCCTCGTGGCCCTCCTCTGGTCTTTTTCCAACAGTTCCATGTCCTTTTTATGTTGAGGATGCTTACCCAAAGTAACTCCATATTCATTCCTTATAGTGGACAGCAAGGGCTCATAGGTCTTGAAGCTGTCTATGAAGAATTCAAAGACCTCTTTGTAGGGTTAAAAGAAGAGAAAAGCTTGAGAAAACATTCAGTAGCCCATTTGTCAAAATTTAGAGATAGCTGTTTTGTCTGATGTAAATGGCATCTAATGACAGTAAAGATATTTACAAAAATACTGCTAACACAATGCACTTTTTCTCTCCATCTCTGGTCTGTCATCCCAAATCCTCGCATGAAGGTAGAGTTCTCTCTGCTGTTGATGGGCACCACAGTATGATGGACAGCAAAGAAAGAGAAGCTCTGATCAAGTCTGTCAGGGCGCAGCTCGAAAATGAAAATGATAAGCATAAGATGGAGCTGACTGAAATTCAGGTTACAATATGGATGAAATAATATGTTTGTAATGGTAAGAAACAAGACCCTATTGCTGCTTTTGTTGCCTGTTTTGTGACGCTCAATGGCTGAATGGAGAAGGTCTCTCTCCAGATGACCTCCTCAGCAGAATAAAACTTGTTTGGTGAGGGCAGTCAAGCTTCCGAGTTGTATCTGGGCCATACAAAGACTTTGCTAGCAGTTAGTAATGTTCTCATTATTAAAAACAACAAAATGAAAACATGTTATGTAAGACAGTAAAAAAAAAATATTCCAAAGCATAAACACATTTATGAAACATCTACTTTCTCTTGCCATTAGACACTTTGTTTTCTTCAGTCTACCACTTTTCCCATCTCTACAGTATTCCTTTGGAATGAGAATTTGAATGAATTAATGCAGAGAAAATCAAATGCAAACTTCCCATGGTCTGCATAAATGCTCTAAGGTCAGGATATAACAAGAGCAGGAATACCCACTCCTATTCTATCAGTGTTTTAAATTAAGGTCATGATTTTCAATGTCTCCATGATGTGTGTCTTCAAAACACTCACAACAAACCCCCCAGGATCAGGCCCATTAGAACTAAGAATGTTGGGGATCCTGATTAGGTTCAGGCAAGAGAAAGCATCTTTTTGTCATGTCCAGAAACCAAACTTCAGAAAGGAGAGGTTTTGTGGTGAAAATTCGGGAACCTGCACCCTTGCTGCCTGATGGATTTAGGCAGGAATCTCCAGGAGTTTAACATGTAAATTCCATTTCACATCCACTTTAGATTATCATGTCTTTTGAAGACTTGGGCTTTGATTAGAAAATGGAAACTGTTTTGATGATGTGGAATACATGAGAAGATGTGAACAATCCAGTGGTGTGTAATCAGCAGCAGCCCAATATATAGACAAACTGAATCTTGCGTGAGTTCTGTAGTCTTAGCTGCAAGTCTGCTATTCGATACTACCCATAGGTGCCTACTTCTCCTTTTTCCTTTGGATAGCAAATTTAAGTACTCATCTCAGTGTTTCATTGCAAGTGAAGAGAACCTTGTATCAGACCTGTAACTTCAGTTCCTGAGCGTTCTCTTTAGTCCAGCCAAGAGCCTGCAGCTCCTTCTGTAAGTAGGACTCCATTTGCTCCAAGTATGATGGCTCTGGAATGCTAAGAAGGGCCTGTTTATTGCTGCACACAGGGAAAGAATGGACACATGAACTCAAGCGTGTCCTATACATAAGAATGAATTCATAATAAATCAGCTCAAGGATCTTGATTTTCTTCCTACTATCATATCCCCCCCCCCTTTTTTTTTACTGTAGTTTTGGGGTTTTTTTTACTCTTGGGTAAGGGAGAATTATATAGCACACAATGGACAATATAAAATTCCTTGGTGGAGCAGGAAGCTATTCAAGATGTCCTGCTATTACTACCTCTTGGTTTAAGAACCTCATAATGGGTTTTGGTATAAAAAGCCAGGAGAGTGGAATCTCTGCATCAGAAGAGAATAAATAGTAATTGTGTATTTACTGGGTCAAGGAAAACAGCTATTTGAAGAGAGAATTGAAAATATACTAAGTTTCAGGTGGTTCTAGATTGTTCAGGAACCTCAGAAGGTTCTCGGCTAAGTGTCCTTTTGCTGGATTTTACCATCAAATTATCATATGATTATTGTATAATATTTACAAATTAAATCTCATCTAGTTCCAACCCTCTGCCAGAGTCAGGGACACCTTCCACTAGATCAGGTTGCTCCAAGCCCCATCCAACCTGGCCTTGAGGACTTTCAGGAATGGGGCAGCCTTCTCTGCGTATTTCATATTACAACCAGCTAGAATTAAAACTGAAAAGCCCAACTACCATTATTATATCATCCACAGAGGTGTCATGCTGTCTATCAAAGCCCTGAGTGCACCAACAGGTTCTACAACTTTTCCCCTTACTCCTCAGAGTTTAGATGCCTCTGCTCAAGGGGAGCTGGGACCTCACAAGGAGATAGCAAGGAAATCAGGGAGCAGGGCACCTGATGGTAGCCTGGGTCACCTGTAGTTCAGTGATGATCAGGCAAGTCTGCAGTGATAAGGAAGGTGTGATGTCACCTGGGATGGGGGCAGGCTAGGGCCAGTGAGATGCAAGACAAATGGCTACACTATAGCTCCAGTAAGAACCAATGGTGAGTGCACCTGAATGAAGGCTTCTCAAATCTCTTTCTCACACAGCTTTTTCCACAGCACCTGATCTCAGGTTATCCAGCTGTGCTTCATCAAAGTCAGTCTTGAGCCCAGGCACCTAAGAGCCCAGGACTGGAGAATAGCTCACAGAGCCTGTTGGTGCACTCAGGGCCCTGACAGATCCTGTATGATGTCGGTCAATGAATCACTAAATGATAGCATGGTATGGTGATGTTTATATTAAGCATGACTCACTATTACGTTAATACTTGACATCTCCTAAAGAGCTACTAGTCAGAATCAGTAATCTCTTCTCTATTATGCTGAATGCTTGTGGGGTAACCCAACATCATTGTTCTAACACTGGAGGAGGTTCTGCTTTGTAAGGTCTTAGTTTTCAAAAACCCTTCAGCAATTCTAGTAACTTAACCAGTAGTACAGGCTGCGCTTACACAGACTACTGTCTCTCCTTTGGGGCGCAGCAGGGTTTGTGATTCCTTAGCACTGTCTGTCCAGCTGCAAATGCAGGCCATATGGACCAAGGGCCTTTAGTCAAAAGCTGAATGATTGAAAGGAGAGAATCTTTTTGCTGTAGCTGGAACTACAAACTCACCACAAAGAGCCAAAATCCAGAGTTGGTACAACTGCTTATGAAAAACAAGGGCTGATCCCTGAAACTCTTCTGAGCCAGTACTGACCACACCTAAAAAACAAGTAAATGTTTTTGTTCTTTGAAGAAATCATCTCCCCAGACTAGAAACCATTCATTACACACCTCTGAACAATCCCCTGGTAGCTGTTGTTCAATGCTGCCTGGATTATGTGGTTGTGGGAAAGTGTTCACATCTTTGGGTGCAAAATGATTCTTGGTCTATACTGGGACAAGTGGAAAATAAAGCATCACACAACCAACTGGAATTTTGCAATAATCCTGATAAAAGCCAAGCTAGCAGGTTTCACTCTGCTCTTGTTTGCAGTGGGGAGTTTTGCACTGAAGTGTCCCCCCCACAGGAAGGACACACTGAGCTAAGTTAACTCATACAGACTATGAGTTTTAAAGGCAGGTTGGTGATCCTACACAAAACAGCTGATTTGCATCAGTGTAAACCACAGTGAACTAAAGGTCTGAGGAACGATAAAAAGACCTCAATGAATCAATTTCACTTCAGAAGCTGCAAGCTCTTCTGAAAGCAGAATTTTGTTGTTAATTTTAAGAGTCTGTTCATTTCTATTGTGGGACTTTATCAGTGTTTCTTTGTGGGTTGCCAGAAAAGCCAGGTATGCAGGATTGCTCATTGTCTACTTTATTCATTCATAGAATCCCAGACTGGTTTGAGTTGGAAGGGACCTTAAAGCTTATCCAGTTCCAACCCACTGCCACAGGCAGAGGCACCTTCCACCAGATCAGGTGGCTCCAAGTCCCATCCAACCTGGTCCTGAACACTGCCAGGGATGGGGCAGCCACAGCTTCTCTGGGCACCCTGTGCCAGCGCCTCAGCACCCTCATAGGGAAGAACTTCTGCCTAAGACCTCATCTCTGTCTCCTCTCTGTCAGTTTAAAGCCAACCCCCCTTGTCCTGTCCCTTTTTGCTCTTATTAAAAAATCGCTCTCCCATTATTAAAATCAAATTATTAGTAGGTAATTGTCCAGTACAAACCCCTCCCTGTTCTGTGTGTAAAATTTATAAAAAATTAACCATGAGCAGACAGGAGGGTTTGACTTTCAAAACCTAAACTTCAGGCTGAGCAGGCCTTCAAATGGTTGAATGTAAAGCCCCAGAATTTTAAATTTCCTAATTCCAGTGCAAGAAGCAGGAAGATTACACAGGAGAAACAGTAAGATTCCAATTTACAGGAGGTTGAAAATCTTCTGTACAATGAGGACTGTGCTTACAGAACATCTCAGCTCCAGGAACAAAATAATACTTAAAGTTCTTGTGCTAATGTAGCACAAGCAGCTTACCAGAGAAGTGGCATATTCTTGAAATACAATCAAAACACTAATGAAAAAAACCCACCCAAACCCAACATAATAATAAGTGACTTTTATAGACCTTAACATCCCATTTGTTTGTTGGTCTGTATATTCCCAGAATTCATTTTCTCATAATTTGTATATATATTTTTCTCATGCTAGTTTATTTTATTTAGTAAGACTGATAAATACCAGGGAGCAGATGTTCCTGCAGGATGCTGTTAGCCTATGATTAAACAGCATGGGGTTTCTCTTTATTTTTCATTAAACTACATGGGTTGAATTCTAGCTTCAGTGTTTTACATGTATGTCATCTCATAAAGTCGCAGCCTAGAACATTTATATTCCTCTCCTCTTTCCTCCACCCTTAAACATATAGTAGTTAACTCACAAAGATGACATCTGACTGAAATCCAAGAGTTAGCTGGCATGTAAAGATTTTATATATATATATATATATATATATTTGCAGAAAGATTTAAGTGATTAGAATCTGCTCAACTTCCTAACAGTTTGAGATGGTTCATGAGCTTCCAGCAAGACTTAAAGGTGCCCAAGTTAGCTAAAGTTTGGATGCTTCACTGGAATTCAGCTCACTGGGTTCTTCTGTGCCCCTGACAGGACGTATATCAGACTGTTGGTGCACGCCTGGCAGTCTGGAGTCTCTGAGGAAGATTCAGGAGCAGTCCTGTGAAAGAAACTTTTCAAAATACAGAAAGAATATGTGAAAGTAGTCCTGCAAGAAAAACTTTTCAAAATATACAGAATTAACTGAATATACAGTGGAGATGGAGTGCGTGGTTCACATATACCTAAGGTAAGCAGCCGATTATCTAGCTCCTAGTGGATGAAAATATCCAGCAGCACAATGTACTGAGTGGGACTGCTGGAAAGATCTGTAGTGTAACTGAACTTTGGGGTTTGCCATCAGCACACCAGTTGGTACTGTCCTCACTATCCCAATGAGAACATCCATGAATTGCATGTCTTCTGAGGATGACAGATGCAAAACAGCACTAGAGAACCTGTCACCCATGAGTCAAGAACCAGGATTTGGGGTCCCAGAAGTGCTTGCAAAGCCAGTTCCCTGGGGTGAAGTCAGTCATGCCATGGCACAGACAGCCTGACAGCCAGTAGGAACTATGGGACAAATACAGCCAAGAACTCTCTTTCCTAGACTAGAAACTGTCATGTATAGGTGAAAGGCTTTGAGAAGTAAACATACAATTGCATGTGTATTGTAGGGAAAATGAGTGTGGCTGTGGTACAGAAAAGCAGCCTTGAGATTCCAGTGAATTTGGAGGCACTGCACTGAACAAGATGATCACAGTCTCAGCTTGATCTCTGAGCACTGGCTTCAGCTGCCAGCCTGGCTTCACCCTCAGGGGGAAGAAGCTGTTGAACCTTTAGCAGTTCTCACCCTGGGAGGAGGGCACAGGGCAAAATGCCCTCACTTCCAGGAGCCCACCAAGGGTCAGCACAGCACCTGCCTGGGAGACAGCTGGATCTGCCACCTTCATGTACAAAGTTGCAGCCTCAAGCTGCAGCTCTCTGAAATGTGGTAAGAATGTAGTCACTGCTAGGTGGGGAGGTCCTGTTTTACAGCCGCTACAATGGGCTCCTGGTGCCTCTGTAGTGTAAGCTCTACTGTATGTTGGACAACTCTCTGAGCTGTTTCAATTTGCTAATAAAAGTGAAGACCTACAGGTCCCCAGTTTAGGCTGCATAAAAATCTAAGACACAAGATCCCTTGTATGATTCTGCAGCTGGCAGTGAGGATTGAGGCAGAAACCCCAAATGCTGGGTCAGCTTGCCCAAGGAACCTCACCTTTGGGTGAGATTCTCAGATACTGTGAGCTGATCTAGCAGCTCAGTGCTCTTGAAAAGCCAGAGCACCTCCTCTTCCCAGCCATATCCTCCCACTGTTTACCTTGTACTGCTTCCATGGCTTATCAGTCGTCTTTATAGGCTGTTTTCAGTCATCACCTCAGTGGAACACTAACCCAGGGTAATAGCTGAAACTTGCTTAGTGATCAGCACAACGACACAGAGATTGTACCTGGCACAAATTTCTCAGCACAGTTACACCCTCACGAGGAGCTGTGGAAACTTGCGCTGTGGGCCTGGCTTTAGGAAGCACGGAAAAGTAGCAACTGGAAGTCATGCCTGACAACAGTTACCGGGACGCAGGGCCGGGGCGGCCACCACAGCACGTT
>JANRGW010014652.1:0-16852 GCA_024733675.1 Psilopsiagon aymara | reverse complement strand
GATTTCCCCTTTTAGTTTTATATTCTCTTCCCTTGTTATTTCTCTTATCATTATTATTATTGGTGGTAGCAGTTGTAGTTCTGTGTTATACCTTAGTTATTGTACTGTTCTTATCTCAACCTGTGGGATTTGCATTCTTGCGATTCTCCTCCCCATCTCTCTGGGAGCAAGGGGAAAGTAGGTGGGGAGGGAGTCAGCAAGCAGCTGTGTGGTTCTGAGTTATCAGCTGGGCTTAAACCACAACACACACATTGCACATGCTATACAAAACTGTTTTGAGACTTTAGATATACTGCCCTTGTTTGAATGCTTTGTACTTTACCTGAATGAAAGCAAGATAGATGTCATTTTATGCCAAAATGTTTGGCACTGCCTGTGAGCGAGATTGACTGCTCCCTGGTAGTAAGTTTTCAGATCTCAACAAGCCAGCAGAAATATCTCCAGAAGCAATGGATGCAACGAAGCATGAGAGAAAGAATACAAAACCAATCTAGTATTCTCAGTTCATTGAAACCTGCTATGTTACAGACAGTGCTCATCTGCTGTGTTGTATCTGCCCTCAAAACTTGGCTTACACTTCCAGTAGCCACCAAACAGAGTTGAGATCAACAGCAAGGGGTGGGGTAATCAGAGGAAAACAACAATAATATTGGCATATAAAGAATTACTGAAATTTTGAGTACCTAAAGGATCTGAAAAATACCCCTTCTTATCTACTGCAATTTCCATAGTGGGTAATTTATACCTTCAAAAATTGTCAGTCTTCAAGATATGAAATCTGCCTCCCTCTTTAAAATAATTGACTGAGGCATGCATGCTACTAAGATGTTTACAGCATGGCCTTTTATTATTTATTGTTCCATTGTTTCTCTTGCCATCAAACACATTGGTTACATAAATAGCTAAACTAAACATATCTTTTCCCCACCAGTTATAAACAGTTGCAAGGAGAAATTGCTTTTTCTGAATAATTGTTGAGGCAGTATGTTACCAGGAGTAGAAAGGAGTAACATTTTATACTGCATACAAGGTGAAGAAAGAATCTAGACAGTAAACCCCGGATTCCAGCCCTGAAATCCTACTTTATACTCATTTCTATGCCTTTGGGAAGACATTAGGAAAGCCTCTGACTTACTAGCCATAAAATATTGACAATCCTAGTTTAAGCAGATGTTCTGCAGATGCAAAGATTTAGAATGTTTTCTGGACAAGCAGCCTGAAAATAACTCTAGCAGAGATGAATAAGCAGCTATTCAAAACTCACTGTTGTAAGCCTTGTATTTCTATGCAACAAATAATGAAAAACCACCTGTCCATTGTAGTAATTTGCCAAGCTGGTCTAGCATATCATTTTACTATCTATATTTAAAATACCCTAACTAACAAACCGTATTTCTTAATGGTTTTCATTCTGTGTGCACATGTCGAATAAAAACATCATTGTGTACCTTATCTCTGCTAACGTTAGCCATGTAGATAACAAGCAGATTAGAACATGCAAGTATAACTTGGCTCTCTCATGGATTTGAAGATGAAAGAGAGCTTTAAATTGAAAACTAATGTTACCTTTTTATTCTGCAGGAATTCCTCTACTTAAGCGATGAACTAGGCTTTTAAATACACACACAGAAAAAGGAAAGAAATATCTAAAGAAACATTTTTGAGACTAACTAAAATACCCCATAGACACTAGTTGCCATTTGGAATTTCCTATCTTTAGAAAATTATGTATTGCATAAGCAGCCTCCCAGGTAATATTTAGGTTTTGGAGAGGTTTTGCATACATTGCTTTTAGCAATTAATTTTGGCCTCAGTACACTGTGTGATAGTTTAACATTATGGACTTTCTATGGCCAACATCTAGTACTCAATATCTGACTCTACTCCTAATTGGCTTCCAAGTGTCAAAAGCCAGTGGGTATTAAAAGACAGATTGTAGTCAGTAATACTTTAGTTCAACAAATAATATAAGGAATATGTTTGCAATTAAATCTCACTCAACAAAGTATTTTAAGAGAACACATTTTAGTATCAGTAGAACTTCCTGTTGATGATGAAAAATACACAACAGCATGGTACTCCAGTCTGTATTATGCAAATGAATGCACTGAAGGTCAAAGCTTATTTGTGTCTCACAATAACATAGTCTACAGAGAATAATACATTTACAGTATGCCTTCTTATATTGTGCGCCCTAACACTAAAAGCCATTTTACTCGAGAATTTTCTTTTTATGTTGTGGAGAAAAATCATATCAAAGGTTTTCAGTTCCTTGTTAGGGGCCTGTGAATAAGGGGATGGGACAGGTTTTTAGTTTATATTAGTCCTGTAGTAAGACTAACCTGAAATTTACCATTTAAAATACCATAATTTAATTTCCATGCCCAATAACTGCCTTATATTACTACAGCAAAAGTGTTTGAACAATTCCCACAAACTAAGCAGTACTTTCAATGGTTCAATTATATTTGTTCCCTACATAGGATAACAAATTAGGTTTTTTATATGTTTGGGAAATAGTGAAGACCCAGGCTGTGGATTTGAAGAATCATCCACTGCAGACACACAATGAAGCGAGCAGCATGAAAAGCCAAGGTACTAACCTGTGCCTGCTATGCTGCAGGGAAGTTAGGAAACTGGTGCATTTTGCTTATGTCACTGTAAATCCAACTTCCTCTGTCCCCTGACACTGTTATATTTTCCTCTTCCTGTCAAAAAAAACCCCAACAACCCATAATTTCTTGGCTTTATGGGAAAAATACTTTTCTGGAGAGGACGTCCAGAGCAGGCTGTGCAACAAAGTCTACAAAGACACAAAGTGTTTTTTCAAATTCTAAGTAAGTCATGCCACATCTGTTCTGTACAGTCATGTAAAACTGTATTTGAGCTGATAGACCTTTCCAGGTCTATTTCCATACCGTGGAATCAGAGTTACAGCAATAGCAAGCATTCCAAATTGCATGGTCCTTTGCGCTTGTGGAAAAGGATAAGGTGTCTTCCTTGGTACAGGAAGATAAGCATTTTCAAGCAATCATAAAATTAGCACACATTTCTTGTGACTTCTTTTCATCTCAAGTTTTGATATTAAATGTTATTGAAACACTGCTAATCAAATGCACTAGAGACAGTTGTGACACTGTCTGCTGAAACTAAATCAAAGATATATTAGTAGTAGAGAATACTTTTCAAATGATGTAATCGAATATTTAAAGGAGACTTACACATCATTACTTATTTTGTCATGTAAAAACAAGCTATAGTTTTAAATCTTTAACAAGAAATGCCTGTTCATAATTAAAATACTTAAGAAAAATGAGTTAATGAGAATTATTTATATGTAAATATTTATATCCAGAAATGAAATATATTTTCAAATTCTCAACACCATATTTCATATAGAGCATCCTATTTTGCAATATCTCCATTACCATTATAGTTCATTTGTTCATTACGTTTTCATTATCTAACCATCCTTTTTGAAATCTGTGAAGTCTTAATTAACATGTAGAGTAGTAAGAAGGGTGGGCTTCTGACATCAGCCTCAAAAGAGAATGATCTCTAAGCAATAGGATGAGATGTTTGTTTCCCTTGAAATCTGAGGGAGCTTATTGTTTAACTTCCAATTTTCATACCACATTTTCATTTTGCATTGGAAACTATACATTGGTGCTTGGGAATAAAGTAGAGTCACACTGTACACAAGATAGAAAACTAATGTGATAAAGAAGCAGCAGTTATGTAACAGAGTGGTGTTTTACAAAGGGTTAACTGGCCAAACTAACTTCCTAATTCCTGCTTTAGTCCTTTTAACTTATTTTTTCCTTTTATTTTCTAGGAAGGTATATGCTTATGATATATATTCAATGTAAATTTTTTCAATGAATCCTGAACAATATGATCACCATGTGATCCTATAGTCTATAAAGTTCATTCCCAAGGGCTCAAATATTATTAACATTGATTGGTCAGTTAGGAATTTAGGACACAATGAGAAATTTCTTTCTATCTCCTATTCACATCAAGAAACAGAACTGACTCTGACTTGCCCTTTTTCATCTTAATGAATGCTGTATAAAGTCCTAAAGGATTTAAAAAGAAATTATTAATTCAAGAATGAGATGCAGATTCATTAAATCTTGAATGAACATCAGAGTAGCCATAACTGCTTACACTTGTTCTTTGTCTTCCTTCAGAACTACTTGTCCACCAGGCATGGCAAGAGCATTTGTACTTACATGAAGCCACTGTGCCTTTTATGTGAGAAATTTGCACAAATGCAAGCACTTTCCCTGTTGCTTGAAGTCATCTATCAATATAACCCTAAGTGTTGTCACAAGCTGCAGAGCTAGAGCTGTTGTAGTAACAATGTCTTTGAAATTACCATATATACAGTTGTTGCTTATGTCAGTTACCTTTATACACTCAAAATTAAGCACTGGCAATTCTGGAAGGTGAAAATGTTGTAGAGTAGTTAATGCTGACAGTAGCTGCTAAAAGGGCAGTTGGAAACAGTTGTTTGCTTGAACAGACAGTCATTACTATTGGCAGCAGAAATTAGCAAAAAGCACTGTTATTGTCAGAAAGCATTAAGAGAGTGTCATTTGTCAATATGTACTCTTCTAAAGAGCAGCTGCCTAAAAGAACTCCGTCTTTCAAGTTAAATGGCGAAAAATGGCAAGAATACCCTGATGTGCTTTTTGCCTTCTCCAGTTTGGGACTAGTCTATATGAGCAGCTATTAGTCATTAAACTTTGAAGTTATGTGAAAACTGAAAAGAAAGTAAGTGCTAAAGTACCTCAGGTAACCAAGCAAAAATCTCTTGAAGAGGTAATAATCAGGGTTGATTCAATGCATAAGCAATACAGGCAGCAGGCTACAGCAGAAGTGAGACATCGTGTCATCTCTTCCTTATTCTTCTCTGTGCATCTCCTGTCACTGTCTCTGCAGGAAAGGACATGGGTAAGAAGTGCTGCCAGGGAATAAGAGATACAACACTCAAAACTCTCCTAAACTCTCCGTCTCAAATATCACTCACCCCTCTCAAAGCAAAGCCTTTCTCAAAACACCCCATCTCTCACTGATTCTGCTCAAGCTTTTTCTTAGCTAATTTCTGTGATGCTGCGTAACAGATGCCTTGCCTTGACCACTGGGAAGCCTTAACCATCCTGTTAAAAAATTATTAAATACTGATATTTAGAAAGGACCTAAAAGGCTCCAGTTTGTGAGCCTGTATAAATTTAATAATAAATTACAGCCCCAAAGTAATATTTTAAAGCATAAAATATCTCAGTAATAAAATTACCAGTTGTTCTTTCTCCTGAATAAAATTAATTGATATTTTGCCAAAACCATGAGATCTGTAGGTCCATGACCAAGTGTGGACTGCAGTAAAAAAAAAGAAAGAAACAAACAAGCAACAGTTTCTGCTCTTGAATTTAACTCTCGGTCTTACTGCTTACAAACTCTATATCAGCCAATACGCTCTCTATCTGGGAGGAGAAAACGAGATGAATAAGCAGTAGGAATTTACCCTAAACTCCACCTTTTAGGATTCTGCCATCAGGTTTTCCAGATTAAAGAATCTCTCTGCTTAGCTATCCACCAAAGAGATCAGTACATTTAGCACTAGCTCTATTTCTATACACAAATTGTGAACACTTACAAAACTTACTGCAACTCAACTGAAATTACATGTGTCTTCCCTGCATTGGTGAGGGCAAAAAAATTTATTAAGTTCCAATGTCCCTTTTTTGTCCAAATTCTTGAGTGTTTTTGTGCTAACCACAGCACAATTCAGCTTAGACTCAGTAGAAGGTGGAACAAAAGTACAAATCAAAATGCATCTCTTTGTAATTTTCCTTTAAGGCATTCCAGTAATGGAATGAATACACTTTTTTTTTATGCTGTAAAGTCACATCAAAAGCATTATTAAGACCTCCCCTAAACTACATTCAAATAAATGACAAGTCTCCAACTATTAGATAATTAAATATTTGTACTAAGGGTCTTTAATAATGTGAATACACATTGCAGATATGCATGCTGCTGTATATTAAAGTGAGATAAATCACTTGAGGCACTTACAGAGCCATAACAAAGCTGATTTTCTTCTCAAATCTCAATAGAACTGCTTCTTTTTAATACGGGCACAATTTCACTAATGATTTAGAATACTTAATAACTTTTGGAATAAACACAGAAGCACAGAAGACTATGTAAGATCCTGGTGTAAGAGCCATTTAACAACAGCCATTTATTGAACATACGTAATTTTTATGTTCCTTTTCTGGGTTAAGCAATGTGACCTGAGCTTTTCAAAAACACTGGACAATCAGTAAAGCAGTCAAAGGCTCGTACTTCACCTTTGCTTCCATCTCTGCCCCTGGTGCAGGAGAGGCAAGAAGAAAGAAGTTGGTAAAGACAATGGAAATAAAATAATGGATTTAAGGGCAGCACCTGTGTTTTACAGTGTTATTTTGTTGTTTACCATCCCTTTTTTTCCCCAATTTATGAGTTTAATTTCAATTCATTAACAGTGAAAATGAATTTTTGAATTAATTTACTTAGTGGAAGAGGGTAACATTTTTTCACTTCAAAGATTTACATACTCTTAAGGGACATGTTCATGTAACCTTTCCATGAATCACAGAGGAAAAGATGGTTACTGTGTTACAAAAGCAATAAAACATGCAATTTCCTAAAACATTATCTGAAAATATTATCCATAGAAGAACGATTCTGATTATGTAACAGAACCAGTTAGCATATGATTGCAAGTTTTATGACTATTTGATAACATAAAGTGCTATTTGCTTCTCCAAAGAAAGTAGCAGCATATATGCTTTTGCTGAGCTTGCTCATGTTAGCCAATTAAATCACTGAAGATGTTGCATTCTTCATAAATAAACTCTACATTTTAATGTTAAAATTTGACAGTGTGCTGATAAAATACTTGAGAGTTTATTTCCATTTTTCAATATATAGTCAAAAGAAGGCACTTAGTGCTGATAAAAAGGTAAATAATCTTGCCAGGTATTGACCTTTAATAATGACTCCAATAGGCTTGATGCAACTGTCAGGGTCTGACTGGAGAAAACCCCAGTGTCGATCCCATTTCATTTGTGATCCCAACAGTGAAATCAAGATGCAAATGTGGAAAAAAGTACTGTAATTGATCAGTTGGTTTATTGCAAAAAAGGCAATTATTATTATAAGGGAAAATATTACCAAAATAAGGGGATAACAATAGGGCAGACCAGAAAAGAAGGATGGAAATGAGCAAGAATTCAGGGTGTAGAGAGAGAGATAGTCACCACCCTGGATCCAGTGATGTCCCGGAGGTCCATAGCTGTTGTCCTCCGTGGTGGGAGTCCTCCAGGGTCTGTAGCTGGTATCAGATGTGGTGGGAGTCCTTCATGGTCCATAGTCAATATCCGGGTAAAGTGTCCCCAGTAGTCCATAGTAGTTGTTGGAGGTGGGTGCTCCTGTGAAGGGTATCCTCATGGAGGTGTGCTTACGGAGGTGTCCTTATGGAGATTACCTTTTACCCCTTGTGTTATTAGTTGGGAGGAGTACATCTGTTAATCTCACATACTAGGGTTCTTGCTGGGCCAGTTTCACTGGTCTTGCAATCAGCTCTTCAACTGCATATGTCTGCAGCAATTCTTGGGATAATGGGCAGCAATTCCTCACACATTATCCTCAAGGTTATGGAAGAGTCTTAGCTCCTCACACCCAAATCTCAGGCAATGGACTCTGGAGTCCCATTTCAGTTCCTCACACCCTTCTGTCAGGCAATGGACACTGGGGTGTTATCAACTTCTCCCACTCACCTCTCAGACAATGGATGTTGGAATCCCATCTCAGCTTCTCATACCAGTCTGAGACAACAGACAGTGGTGTCTTATTTCAGTTCAGTCTCTCCCAGCAACTCGTTCTTTACATTTCAAATAAGCAGAAGATGATAACATTCAGTAATCAGTTTCAGTTATGCTTATAAGAAGTAAAACTGCAAGACAACTACAAGATAGACCTGGCTGAGATCTTTTTCTTACATTTTCCTGGTTGAAGTAGAATCATAAGACAGCTAGGGTTGGAAAGGACCTGAAGATCATCTAGTTCTAACCCCCTGCCATGGGCAGAAATACCTCCCACTAAACCATGTCACCCAAGGCACTTCCAACATGGACTTGAACACCGCCAGCGGTGGAGCATTCACAACATCCCTGGGCAGCCCATTCCAGTGCCTCACCACCCTCATAGAAAAGAACTTCTTCCTTATATCCAATCTAAACTTCCCCTGTTTAAGTTTGAACCTGTTACCCCTTGTCCTATCACTACAGTCCCTAATGAACGATCTTTATTATTAAAATATGCACCCAGGATCTTCTGGCTTTTTTGGCAGACAGAGATATTCAGTTCATTCAGTGTGCTCACAGATCACATTTTCTCAGTGTTTCATTCAAGCTTTATTGTGTTGATTAATCTATCACAAACCAATATTAGTGGAATGCCACAGTCACACCTGTACTGAAGTGAAATCTTGAGGTGCTACATCCTGGAACTGTCATACAGCTGCTTTTCTCGGTTAAAAGCACCCACAACTGAAATAGCTATCCAGATACAAAAGTATGATGTGATCTATCATATTCTTAGTGTGGGAAGCTAATGTAGGCAAGGCTATTCAAAATAATTACTGGAAAAGAAGTAATCTACTTTAGTTATATATAATCTCCTCTTGCTACACTGAGTAAGCAGTTGTCTTTGACATCATTATACTCCAAGACTCTTTCTGGGTGGTAATACATATATAACAGCCAGTGGAAGGTGTCAAGAGTTCAAATGATCTACATGAGGTTACATGAACAGGCTAAGGCGAAACAGAGAAATGTCTGTCCTGAGATTAGCATGTGAACTGTGGAAACACTTCTTTTGAATACAATTGAAGTCTCAAGAATTATGGCTGCCTACTAGAGTTAAATCCTAATCACTTTATTCACTATGTAATGGGTTCAGCACTTCTAAATTTTGCCATGCAGTGCTGCTGTACAGGATCACTCAACCAAACGATGCTCACTTCCTAAGAGCACGACAGTCCTTAACATGAGTAATAATATTTGTTATTTCTATTTTAAAGACTGATACTTAATTAAGGACTAGTAATTATTATTTAAACTTCATTTCAAAGAACAAGAAAGTGTCAGTAGAAAGAACATGAAAAAAAAAAAAAAGTGGCTCTTTGACTTGAGTTTATACTAAGAAAAAATTAGACAGAATGCAGCCAAAGAGGCTACCGCAGATCAGGATTATCCAAGCACAAAAGAAAGGTATTTTTAAAAAATAAGCCACCAGCCAATTTAGCAGAAATGTCAGGATAACCTTTTCTAGGTCTGTGGTCTGAAGTTTCATTAAGACACAGGTTCCCAGACTATTTTCAGTAGAGATGCAGGTATTCAGACTGCAGATGTTCCACAGACAGCTCATTAGTCACACAGTGCTCAGTTCACCAGGCTTCTTCTAACCAAGAAACTGCAATGACATACAACAACAAGAAAAATAAAGTGCATTAATTATATTACATTTGTCTGTAAGCAATTTTCGTTATTAAAAAGGTCACAGGCCTGTGAGTGTCAAAAGATGTCCTCAGAGAGACAATGTGTTTCTATAACAATCTCTATTAAAAACCACAGCCCATGCTGTAGAAGTCATGAGCATCAGTACTTACAGCTGTTCCATTTGCCTCATATAAAGATATTACTTCAGCCATATGCAAGCATCTATTCAGTTAATATCTGCTTCCCTCCTGATCTAGTTTGCATTAATTGCTCATTCCCTAACACAGAGATCATTCTATCCCCTTCATTTAGTGCCAGCCCAACTGAGATACAAACAACAAAAATATCTCTTCCTGGAACTTTTACAATAATTGTAAAATTGCCCTTTTATTTTTTACCTCATAATTTTCCTATTATCATCTTTATATCATTTATTCTTCATGAGGTAGTAAGAGCACAAACATGTTGAACAAAACAGTCTATTCAAAATATCACTTCTTTCTAGCCTACAGAATGAAGACCAGGTAGTACAACCCATGAGAAAGGACCTAGGCATGGATAGCAAAATCTCTGGTGCACTCCTGCAGGGGTCCCCTCTTTGTCCAGGCAACAAATTCTCTTGCTATGCTGTCTGAATTGCAGTCACATAATGAACAACCACCCACTGGCTGACCCAAGGCCCCTGAATTTCAGTGCTTCCATTACTGAATTATAAACTGAGTAACAAACATCACAGTGACCAACAAAAATACTCACACACTGGTAGAACTAAGAGAAGCAAGAATGAAGGTCCAACTGTTATAGATGTGGCTTGATCTAGAGATACAAGAGAACGTAAAGTGGCCAAAATGTCCAGTAATTAAGACCGTGCAAAATGAGATTCAGTCACACCTGTGGCTTCCCTTTCCCCTGCAACACTTCTCTTGCTCTGCCAGCTGCTCAGGCACTTCCATTCTTCACAAATGTACCATGAAAGCATTACTGCAAATGGACTTTTTACATAAAGAGGACATTCAAACAATCAAAAAGCCTCCCCAAAACCAAAACAGAAACCAAGCAAAATCAGTGTCAACCAATGCACTTTCAGCTCCTCTTCTCATCACCTTTTTACTCCATCAATGCAGTCTTCTCCATTAGAAGCTGAAGGGGGGGAGTGGGCCCCTGCATGATTGTTTCCTCTTTTAAATTTGGAGTCCAAGGCTCATGCAGTGTGCTATGAATGATTTTTTATTCATTAAAAATGAAAAAAAAACTCGAGTAGAATAAAAGGATGCAAATAAAAGCTAGAAAATTTCAGACTGGCTGATGCTGGAATGATTAGTTCCAAACAACTGAAGAAGCATAACAAGATACTTTTGTTAGTCTGAACTGCGTTTACCTAGGTTAAAAAAGAATAAAAATTGTATTCTTCCAGATTAATCACAGTTTTACCTTAAAATGCCCTGCTTTCTCTGACACCCTAATCTGTAGACTTGAACATGGACACCAAAATTCTGTCTAAAGACCCTTCCTAGTTGGTATTCCTATCTCTGTGGTTCAAGAAACCACCTGTTGATCTAGTAACTAAAGATAATAAGCCCATAACTGCAGCTACTTACATGTTGTGTGTTCTATTTGCAAATCCTTGAAACCCTATTATGTCCAATAATTTGTTTTTTGTATGGTTTTTCACTTCTAGCAGCTGGAAGAGGAGAAACTCTCTTTTAAGAACTTGATCTCTCATTAGTCTTTCCACTGAATATGCCACTCTGCTACCACTAGGCAGATGCTATAAGTTACAAAACTTTGCCTTAATACACCAGTTGCTTGCTATACTTATTTTCCCTGTACCTGACACTTGATACTGAGATCAGATATATGCACTTCATTGCACAAATACCGCAGAGGAGTGCATTTAATAGTGACCCAAAATCTGACTCTAATTTAAATTACTTCAGTACTATATTCACATTCTCCCTGAGGCAATGTACAATACTTGCAAAATACTATTTTTAAGGTTCTTGATTTAGTCACTGAACTAACTATTCCTTTTTAAAAAAATCTACTGCAGTTTCTAATTTTTGAATTTCTAATATATTTATATATACCTATAAATTTAAATTTCTAATTTTGAAATTTTACTTTTTACTTCATAGCTGCATGCAAACAAAATTCTTTATTTCAGTTTCAAGCTGAGTATTTTAACAGGAACATTTAAAGTATATGTTACCTTGAACAGCACTAGAACTTAAAATACTTAAGATCCATGCTGGAGTTGCCTTTTGCTGCCTACAGCAGATAAGCAAAGAAAGAGGATTGGCCATAGATCGTTATAATTTTCTCATGCTACATGATACTATATGGAATACTCAGATGTAAGTTTTCTCCAGACCAGAATTATTTCTTACCTGTACATTAGTGTAAGTTCAATGTCTTAATTCCTCCTGAAACCACAACTCCTTGCAGTTCTGTTCCAAGTAATGAAGACACATACTGACACTCAGAATTGAGCATTCTGCCACCCAGGGTTTCTAGTGCCACCCACAGAGAGAGTTGGACAACGAAGTGTTCATCCCAAAGTCTGTCCAAGGTCTGTTTCAGAGGTGGTAGAGGGCAAGATATCCTGCAATTGATCCGGTGTGGCAATTCATTAACAGGTATTAAGAAAGCTATCAGACTCTTCAGTGTATCTGGAAAGGAGTTTAGCATTCTCCTTAAGTGAGTTTAGCTGACCACTAAATAAATTTAGTCTCCCATCTGTTCTCCTTCAAGTAGTGTCATTGCTTGTCTCTGATGCTGCTTTCCTGTTCCTAAGCCAATGCCAGCTACCATCTCTCTGGTGGCCTGGCTTGTCATTTTTATTGCCTAGCAACAGGTCTTAAGGATCTTGTGTTGTGTGACTTTTCTACAAGCGATGGCATATCCAAGCCACCGTTTTAATCCGCTGCCAAAATCTTCTCTGGAGCTGGGTGATGAGCACTGTCAAAGCTCTGAAATGACCAGCGACTCTAGAAGTTGGGCATTTGTCACTCTTAGAGAAACATAATCTGCCCTGCATCAAAGAGGTAGAGGTATACAGCTACATTCTGGCTTTGAGGCCACATTTTCATGCTGCTGTCACCACAGCAGTTGAAAGAAAACAGTATGCCTTCTGGCACATTTTGCCAAAAGACCTCATGGAATTTCCTTGCTCACCTCGAACCTTGGTCTTTAGACTGACTGCTTTCCACTGCTAATGCTACTTTCATTGACAGTTCTTTGCAGTGTATCTATCTAAAGCATTTCTGAAAAGTCAGAATCCCCAGAATACCCACTGGACTTTACAGCTTTAGAGGCAGATTAGTCAAAAAATAAAAACAACTTCTGAGAATACAGAAAACTCAGTAAATTTGCCAATGGTTCCAGTTATCACAATAATTTTAATTTATAATTTTATACTGGTTTACTTTTATTTTTTCTATTTCAGAAGAATATGTTTTTTCAAATATTCTACTCAGCATGCAGAGTCAGTTTCCATTATCTGTATCAAAGAACATCTTTGCAGCTACCTTCTTACTTGTCCAGCACATACGAACAAAATCAATTTCAAGAACTTTTGCTTCGTGGAACATTTATGGATTGGGAACTTCTACTGCACTCTTTTTAAACTGAACTATTTTATTGCAGCACATCTATGAGAAAGCTATTGCTGTATCAGAATCCCAAGAAATTTACAGAAATAAAAAAAAAAAAAAAAGGAAAAGTCATCATAAATTCTGATCCCTTCTAAATATGAATGGAGTGACAGATCAGTTGACGGAGTATTTGGTGGCCCTGGGAAAAAACAAACAAAAAAGAACACAAAAAAGAAAACAAAAAAACAAACAAAAAAAACAACAAAAAAAAAAACACCCCAAAAAAACAAACAAACAAACAAAAACCAAAAAAAACCCCACAAACCCAAATCACCACAGTATGACATCAGAGGCAGCTTTCTTTTGCATGATGCACTAAGAAATAAGGATGAGAATTTGGTGGTGTATTTTTGAAACCATGAAAACAATTCCAAACATCTTAGTACTCAGCATTCAGTTCACTGAGTAATGGATTTGCATTAACACTAAAAACTGAAATTAAAATTGTCCTTATAATCTCAAGTAAATGCCTTAAGGGCTCTTGGTCATTTCTGGCTAAAAATAGCTTAGGAAAAAACATGCCATGGTTATGACACAGGAGGGAAGAAAAGCAATCAGTTCAGTACTGCAAGTGCCAAAGTAGCAGCATGAAAAACCAGATTGGTAATGAAATTGTGTAACATCCCCAATCAATTTTAACAGGTAATCTGTTTGTCTGCTTTAAAAATGACACCTTATAAAAAGGATTGCATCTCAGTGCTACAGCTCAAAACTTTTGTTCAGAAAATTCTAGCCTAAATTCCAACTTAACATATTTTTTATATTGGCTGTAGTGAATATACTTGCTTCATTTAAACAGTTATGTCATTAAGTGTTTGTATTTTCATACTCCATCTGCACAATTAAGTAGTAGTGGTTTTATGGTGGGAAATTTCTTGCTACAGTGATTGTAGTAGCTGATCTCTTTTACACCCAAGCTGGTAATCATCTAATGCCCTACATGATGCATAAAAAGAAAATCTAGTTCTATACTTTCTCAAATGCACATGACAGCAGAAATAAAGTGCTTTTGGCTTTATGGTCTCCATTACAATTAATTATCCATTAAGCCCTTGGCATAAACTGTGAAAAAGCTTTTCTTTTTGAATAAATGGAACTCCATCAAAATTTTACAGGCAACTAAGCTGACTGCAAATGAAAGCAGATACTCATTGACATTGTGTGACAAACAAAGGCCTTTTCTCTATGAAGTTATTTGACATAGGATTTTACTATTCTGAATTTCTTTCCAACCCTAACTATTCCATGATTCTATGACTCTATACCAGATAGCATAAAGTTTTTACTAGCCAATAAGAATACTAAGAATGTGTTTTATATTTCAAAAGGCTAACAACAAAAGATGAATATTTTATATCAGTTTAATGCCTTTATAAAATTAGTAGTTATATTTCAATTGTTCAGAAAAGTTAGTTCAGTGTCAATTAGACTGTCCATTACGCTATCATAAATCAAGTAACAAGTGCGAAGTCTCTCAGAACCAGTGATAATACATAAACAGAAAAAACATCCAAGAAGACTATATGCTAGAAATACCTAAATGGAAGGGATGAACTATACTACTGTGAAAAACCTACCCAAGAACTGAATATTGGTGGGGCTTTAGTTAGTAGTTTACTGAGCTAACAGAAGCCCAAAATTTTGTAGTGATTTCCTTCTCCCTTCAGGATTAGAATACCATGAAACAAAAATAGCATTTTATGTGGGAATGTACCTGGATAAACATGGACATGTGAGCAATCCAGACAGTTATGCAGACAGCTACTTGACAATTGTGGAGTAGTGAACCAAAGGCATTGCAGCCTTGCCTGGAGGTTACTAAAGGACGTGTATGTGCAGAAGGTCTGAGCAATTTGGAACAGAAAGTTGCTGAGAGAGATGTACAAGAAGGAACTGATAACTGTAACCTTGAAACATAACTGCAAACTTGAAACAAGCTTGGAACATATGCTGTAATGGTTAACCAATTATTAAATTGTTACTAACATGTAGCTAAGGGATATTAACCAATCAGATACTACCAAATATTCGAGCGTCTTGAAAATTGTCTATATAAGGTGTACTTATGCTGCAATAAATTGTCAACACTCTGATTACATTAATCTTCGCATGTTGCCCGAGCTCCCGCCACAATTTTACCATTTCAATTCTGTGTTAAGTCCTGTCTTCTTGACACCTCATTTGTCAATGTTAATATTTGCCTTTCATTATCCCTAAATAAATTCTGCTTATTACAGATACTAAAGTTGCCTGGCATTTTGTAAAAAAGTCAGCATTTGCTGTGTTATGAAGTCTGCCTTGTAGGTATTTTAAACTCTGTTCTTCCTTCAGGGGAAATGATTTCTGTAAGAATGGCTAGTCTAGATGTGTATTTTGGGATGGTCTTATATTGAAATGATTGCACAAAGTTGTCATTAAAAATACAAACGACAGACAGTTCAGCAGAACTGCCATAGTCTTCAGATTCCTTCATAGCCATTCCACAGCCTTTCGAATACCAGTAGTCACTTTTATTGATTTTATAACGAATGCACGTGAGCTGAAGGAAGCCCTGACTTATTTTGCTTTGCCACATTCATTGCTGCTTTGCGTACCTAAAGTGAGGCGCACTGTCCCACTGAGCTTATTCAAAAGTGACATGATCTAGGGTGAGGCATCCCTGCCCATAGCAGGGGGGGTTGAACTAGATGGATCTTAAGGTCCTTTCCATCCCTAACCATTCTATGATTTCAAGCTCTGTACTTGTCTAGGGCTTTTTTTCATTAACTTCCAATTTGCTTATTATTAAACCAAGGGTGGAATTTGGATGTACACATTGATAGGCAATGGGGTTTTGTAAAGTTTTTTTTTTTTTTTTCCCCAGCTTTTTCTTTGCCACCATTTCAGCAATATTCTAGATCTTTGCAGGGAGGAAGAAGTAGGCATACTCTGAAGCATTAAGTTTATTTTGACACATTAAAAGGGTTCAAACTTCTGTTGTCCATTTTAAGTGCTTCACCATATCAGTTGCATATTAAACTGATTTTGAGATATACATGTCTGAGTTCTAAAGTATGTACCTTGGATGTACAGTGCAGTTGGGTCAAATTATACTTGATGCCCTATTATTTTATCAGTATCAGTACCTGGGGATCATGAAGGAAAAGCACCATTATGCAGGTGTAAAACTTTTTTCCTCAAAGCAAAGTTGCCTAATGTTTATCAAGAGGATGCTCTAAACAAATGGATGCACTAAATAAATTTCTTAACTGAAATCACCAACTGAGTTAGCAAAAATTCTTGTAGGCCAAAATATATGCAAGAACTTTTGAAAACAAGGTCCTTCACCTGGGTTGGAGCAATCCCAGGCACAGCTCCAGGTTGGGCAGGGAAGATATTGAGAGCAGCCCTGAGGAGAAGGACTTGGGGGTGTTGGTCGATGGAAAAATGAACATGAGCTGGCAGTGTGCGCTTGCAGCCCAGAAAGCCAGCTGTATCCTGGGCTGCATCAAAAGGAGAGTGACCAGCAGGTCGAAGGAGGTGATCCTGCTCCTCTACTCTGCTCTCGTGAGACCTCACTTGGAGCATAGTGTGCAGTTCTGCTGTCCTCAACATAAAAAGGACATGGAACTGTTGGAACAAGTCCAGAGGAGGGCCACGAGGATG
>JANRGW010014649.1:0-13644 GCA_024733675.1 Psilopsiagon aymara | reverse complement strand
CTCCTTGGTGGGGGACGTGACTGTAACAGGGACGTGACAGTACCGGGGGACGTGTGTGACAGGAGCGGGGCGGCCGGGAGGCAGTGGGGAGGGAGGATGCTGGAGCTGAGGAAGCATCAAGAAACCAATTAAAAGGAAGATTACGGCGAGCGACTCCATTGAAGGGTGTCCCCGTGTGTGTGTGTGACAAAGGACGGCAGCTCCCAAGCAGCATCCCCTAACACCCGCTCACCCATCACCACCTGAAGCCCTTTTGGAGCCATCCCGGGTTCCGACCGCTGCCTCTCTGCTGTGCCAGAGGGATCTGGCCACCGGAGCATCCTTCCGTGTGGCATTCCTGGCAACTCTCCTTCGTCTTCCCGGGGCACCTGTGGACAACAGCGATGTTTAAAATCAAACTGGAGCCTCTGAAAAGGTCGGCTTGGACTATGAACGTGTTCGTCAAGTTTCGGTAAGTGGGTTCCTGCCTCCACGCTGCGCGTCCTGCCGTGACCTTGTTCCCCGGGATGGACAATCGGACACAAAGCACAGCTCCCCTTCCCGGTGCCGCTGCCCAGGGTGAGCCTTATCCCTCCGGTGGGGACTGCCGGGCACAGGGATTATGTCAAGGGATCGCTATTCAGCTGATGTCATGTGCAGGGATGGAACAAAGCCGCCGTTTCTGACTTAATTATTTCATTTCATGTCCATGTGTGCGGTTGCAGGAGGGGGATGAAGACCAGGCTGGTTCCCCAGGGTGGGGCGGGGGGATGCTTGCGTTCTCCTACCAGGTGTGGGTTCGTTGGTTGAGTGATGCAGGAATGGCTTTTTTACCTGCCTTCCTTCACCACCCCCCCATCTCCCCACCACCAACCCTGCTCCTGAGGGGGTTAAATGGGAAGGCAGATGACTGAGCAGAAGGGGGAGAGGAGCCGTGGCAAGGCGCAGCTGATCCCCAGGAGGTGGGAGGGAAGCTGTGCGGGGACAGAGTCGTGTTTTATCATCATCATCATCTCACATGTGAGCGTCGCCTCCGGAGCGTTGTCTTAACCCACCGGGTCACCTGCCGCCGGCTCCTCACGGTAAAACATGCGTGGGGGGGATGTTTCGGGACAGCAAATCCCACCCTCCTTGAGCAGAGCCACACAAAGGGATCCCCGGCCGGGAGAGCATCCCTGGCTGCATCCGCACCCCAGCTAAAGACCGCTTGGTGGGTAGGACAGGAGATCCTGGAGGGGACGACAGTGTTGTGCCAGGATAGGAGGTGTTGGGAGGCACCGTGGGGTTTGGCTGGGTGAAGGGGGTGCTGGTGGTGCTGTGGGGTTGGGCTGTGTGGGGTTGGATCCGGAGCTGGGTGCTGTGGTGGGAGCCAGGTGTGGTAGTGTGCGTCTCTCGAGGCGGTGTGCGATGGGGTTGTCCTCAGTGCATCATCCAGACAGGGACGTATCCTGGTCCAGATGCTGGTGCTGGTCGTGGGGGGCCCCTGCCCAGCACCAAGGGCTGCATTGGTGTGACCTTTGGCAGGGGGAATGGCAGGTTACCCTCAGCCCCCCTCCTGTTGCTCGTCCCTGGTGTTGAGCAGCCTTTTTCCATGGGAAGGGCAGAAGAGAGCTGAGGTGGACCGAGGGCAGAGCATCCCCCAGCGCCTGCGTGGGATGGAGCCGCCGGCGGCTCTGCGCAGGAGCTGGCACCAGGAGCTGCCATGGGAGACGCTGTCGGATGCTCTTTACACCCACAGGGACCTTCTCCCACCTCTTCAGTGCCACACAAATCCGTGGGTGCCCTTATCTCACCTCACTGTGCCCTTCATCCGTCCGTGGCTTGCGGCCTTTGCTCTCTTCCCATCTACAGCAAAGCTCCTGCTCCGTGCTTGGTGCAGTTACTTGCTCCAGAGGCTGGTAGTTTGGCCATGTGTGGGGCCAGTTTCCAACCCCTCTACAGACAGCCAGCTGTAAAGGGGTGATTGCCCATGGCATGACCCAAGGCCACCCGTGGGTGAATGCCACGTGCTCAGTGCGGTGCTGTGATGGCCCTGGCCACCCAAATGTGAGCCGCTGCGAATGGAGGATCCCTCTGTGTCCTCCATGGGGGCTTAAGGATGGGGGAGAACATCTGGTAGCTCGTATGGTGGTGAAGGACAGGATCAAGGCTCACACCCCATGCAGAGATCTGTCTGCTGGGGGGTGGTTATGATGCTTCGGGGCTGCCCAGGGGTGTTTGGAGCAAGGATGGCGTGAAACCTGGGTGGTAAGAAGGAGCTGGATGTGAGCAGGAAGGCTTTAACAGAGGGCAGGAGGTCTGATGGGAGAGGGGCAGAGCGCACAGCGATCACTGAGCTGTGAGGGGGGATTGGGCCATGCTCAGGGTGTCCGGAGTTCGGTCAGATAACCAAAGGTTGCGAATCAACCGGAATTGTCCTTATAGGAGCGTGGGGTTCTCTCAACCTCTGCCCTCCCCGCTGCTTGCTGGGTCTGTGCGACTCCAGCAGCGTGACTGGGGAATGAATTGCAGCCACTGGATTTTCCATGCCTTAGTTTAGGCATGGCCCCAGCCTCGGCCCCCGCGTGATGGAGCGAGTGAGCTCTGTGTTTCTGGCTCGCTGCGAGATGCGGTTGGAGGCTCTCAGGGAGTGCAAGTCAGGCGAGGAACTGGTGGGGAATTTTTTTCTCTTTTCTTTCTTTTCAAACAACAACAAAAAAAAATAATAAAAAAAAAGCCCTCCCACCACCACAAGATGTTTCTGTCTAACGGCTCCGTTCCCTCTTCGCTAAATACAAAATTGCGGCTCTGACAGCCGGAGGCATTTATCTCCAGCTGAATGCCAATTGCTTTCAGGAACAAAATGTTTGAAGTTCCTTTAAGGTGAAGGCGGCAGCGTGGTCTCTGCCGCTGCTTTCAGCCTCCAAAACCCTGCTGTCACCACCCTGACTCCCATCCCGGGTCCTTGGCTGGGAGAGGAGGGGACACACACGGGCTGCTGGCTACATATAGGCATAGCTCAGCCCTCTGGGCCCACCCAGGGGCAGGGGGAGGACAAGATCCCGGCCTGACGTGAGCAGTGGCGTGGCCTTTATAATGCCATGCCTTGTTTTAGGCTCTCCCTACTCCCTTCAGCCTCAGAGATGAGTGTCCCTGTCCCTGCCTTAGGGCTCAGAGGGTTACAGCTGGAACTGGGACACATCTTGGCACCAGGGCTCTGACCTCCATTGGGAAGCGTGGACTTGAGCCAGCTGTGGTGCTGCTGGCCGGTGGGACGCAGGGAGCACCGGCTCCGCGATAAGTGCGTGTGGGTCCCATCCCCAGCCGAGCCCAGTGCGGTGCTTGCCTTACCCAGGGCTGTCTTTCTGCTTTCAGGAATAAGTACTCGGCTCCCGGCAGCGTCGCCGTCATGGGGAAGGACTACTACAAGATCCTGGGCATCCAGAGTGGTGCCAACGAGGATGAAATCAAGAAAGCCTATCGGAAAATGGCCCTCAAGTATCACCCCGATAAGAATAAAGACCCCAACGCTGAGGAGAAGTTCAAGGAGATTGCGGAGGCTTATGATGTCCTGAGTGACCCCAAGAAGCGAGCTGTCTATGACCAGTATGGGGAGGAAGGTAAGGGGACAAGCGCTGCGTGCTTTGGAGGCAGAGGTATTGGTCCAGATTGGGTTTTGTAGGCAAGGGAGGCTTTTCTCACAGAGGGTTCATGCCTGCACCCAAAATGGGGCTGGTACCTTGGAACTGGGGACGGTGAAGGCCCTACAAGTGTCAGGAATCCTCTTTCATCCTGTTCCTGCCTGGGTCACCCTGCTTTTCCATCCTGCTTCCTGGGACGGCAGGGCTCTCCCTGCCTTCTGCCCCAAAGCCCAGCTGAGACAAGGGAGGTGGAAAGAGCTCACCTGACCTCTCCTGGATGGTACCTGGGGTAATTTGTTAGCAGCCCTTTAATTGACCTAAATATCCCAGGAGAGAAGTATTGCTTCTGTCCACATTCTCCCCGCATTCGGGCACCGGTCCCACTGTCCTCCCTGGTACGGGCTGACCTACAGGATTCAAAGCCTTTCCCAATTTAAGTAATAGGTCCTTGTTTTGAAACCAAGCGGCTGCTGTTGTCTGGTGGTTGGCACAGAGGAGGAGGAGGAGGAGAAGAGCCACTCAACCACAGGCGGCCTTATTAGTCGAAGATGGAAGAGTGCAACCCCATTCGAGGAGAGCACCGAATAGCATCTGCATTAATCAGCCCAGGACTTGGGTGCTTAAAAGAGCAGGAGGTCTGGCAGGAACAGGCTGCTGGGTGGAAGAGGCAGCCCTGTCAATGGGCAGGTGCATCCTCTTAATGAGCTACCAGGAGAATTAACCAGCAGTGGGTTAATTTTGACCCATCAGTTATGTCAGGGCTATGACGGATGCACTGGGCGCAATGATCTGCCACCCTGTAAAATGAGAAGAGGCTGCCTCAAGTGGGAAACCAGCCTTTCCCCAGAGGCAATGCTGAGGAAATCGGACCCAGCTCAGGCTGGCGTCATGGGATTAAAGGTGAAACCTCCTGGCTGTACAGTCTGTTAGGGGACAGGGGCTCCCTGGGGATTCGGCGAAATCCCCATCACCTGAAGACGCCTAAAATAAAGAATGAGTTAAGGAGGGAGGGAAGAGCAGCCCCCTTCTTGCTCCATCAGTGTTGTGGGCAATGGAAACCGTTTTGTTTCTCATCAGGTGACAGTTTTTGGAGCAACATGTCTTGGGGATCAGAGTTTTGAAGGGCTTCTAGGTCCGTGCGATGGGCAAGGTGAAGTGAAAGCCCCCCTTAACCCACCCGCAGTATTGATTTCATCAATCAGACCCCCAGAGTTGCCCAAGTGCAGTGATGGGGGGGTCTGGCACAAGGAACAGTCTGTCAGAAATAGTCCATCACTGTCACTGTTGTGCCCTGAAAATAGTCCTAGAGCTAGGCTTGGCTTAACCCTTCCCACCCCTCCTGGTCAAAAATAGCCTCGGAGAGCGTGTGTGTGACCTCTTTGGAGGGGCACTTATCATGTGCCTTGGCTGCTTGGGACCTTGGGGGAGTTGTAGTGACATAAGGCTTAGCTTGGAACCTGACAGGGGAATTTCCCATGAAAATGGTTGCAAAGGGATCCAGACCTTGAGCTTACCTGGTGTTTTGTGTAGTCTGAACACAGGCAGCTGTGTGCTGACGTGGAGATCTGCTGACCTCCGTCTGCATGGTCACTCCTGAGCTCAAAGCCTGTTCTCATCTACAGGATGTGATGCTCCTGGACTGTGGCAGTTGATGCAGCCCAAAAGACAGGACAATTTGGGCAGAAGGGAGCCTGCCCGTGGGGAAAAATGGAGATGGGATGGTCAGGAAATGTTTAAAGGGCATGAATTGGGTGGAGACAGCCAAAGAAGAACTTCAGTAGAGATAGCAGGGACAAAACCTGATCAGATTTTGAGCTTGGTGAGCTTGTTTTGATCTCGTTTGTCACTGGTTAAGCTGGTACCTTCCTGCCCCATGTGTTTTGCAGGTGGGTGACCTGCACTCTTAGGAGACACTGGAAGGTCTGCCCAGAGCCAGCAGAGACCATGATCCTGCTTGGAAAGCGTGGTCCCGGCACGGCATCAGCTGGCAGAGAGAGTTCATGTCTCGTCTTCCCCTTTCTCTTCCAGGTCTCAAAACTGGAGGTGGCTCTTCAGGTGGCTCAGGGAACACTTTCCACTACACCTTCCACGGAGACCCCCATGCCACCTTTGCCTCCTTCTTTGGAGGCTCCAACCCTTTCGACATCTTCTTCGCCAGCAGCCGCTCCCGAATGTTCAATGGCTTCGACCAGGAAGACATGGACATCGATGAAGATGACGACCCCTTCAGTGCCTTCGGCCGGTTTGGCTTCAACGGCATCAACGGGGTTCACCGGCGGCACCAAGAGTCCCTGCACACACGCAGGAAGGTCCAAGATCCACCCGTCATCCATGAGCTCAAGGTGTCCCTGGAAGAGATCTACCATGGCTCCACCAAGAGGATGAAGATCACGCGCAGAAGGCTCAATGCTGATGGCCGGACCATGCGGACTGAGGACAAGATCCTAAACATTGTCATCAAACGGGGCTGGAAGGAGGGAACCAAAATCACATTCCCCAAAGAAGGGGATGCCACCCCAGACAACATCCCTGCTGACATCGTCTTCATCCTCAAGGACAAGCCTCACTCACACTTCAAGAGGGATGGGACAAACGTGGTCTACACGGCAAACATCAGTCTTAAAGAGGTGGGTATGAGTGGAAAATGCCAGGGGTTGGGAGGTGGTGCTGGGTCATGGCACTTGGCACCGAGACAGGAGTTGGTTCTTCTGCAACTATGAGGAAGGGCCAAGTAGGCTGGGAAAGACATAAGCAAAGACATCTGGAGAGAAGAGCTGGGTGTAGGACAGGGGTGCTGTGGCCCCTGCTGAGCACACCTTGAGCCTGTACGAGGTGGTATTGTTTCCCTTCCCCATGTGTCTTGTCTTTCTGTTTTAGCAGAGGGTGTTCACATGTGGAAGAGAGCCCAGATCCTCTGTAGGTACAAGGGAAAACCCGGGTTGGCATGAGTCTGGTCCCTGCTTGTTCCCGCAGCTGAGCCTGCTTGTGACTTAGCTGCTGCCCAGGATAGCACTCTCTCCCCACGGACAGAGAGCGGGAGCTGTTCTCATATGGAGAACAGATACCTTGCCCTCCCTGAGCGATCCTTTAGCTGTTTTTCTTGGTTCTGCCTTCCCTACGTAAAGAATCAAATGAACAAAGCCTTAGGCAGTTAGCAAAACTCAGCACATATCAGTCCTGCAGGTTACGGTGGGAGTGGATCCATCACAGCCAGCAAACTGCTGCGAGGTGGGAGAGGAAGGGCAGGTTAACCCAGCACAAGACGTGCCATTCACCGCTGCTGCTTTATAACTACCTTTCAATAAATCCCAGCTGGCAGCTGCACTTAACACTGACGTTCTGTGCAGCTGCCATTTGCTGTTCCTTTCAGACTGTAGACGCTGTCTGTCTTCTTAATGAGCTGGTATCTTTTCTTCCTGGAGACAGATTTATGTTCTCAAATGCATTTCATAGAAATAAGCTCAATGGGCCAGACCTGAGGTAGGGAAACGTGAGCTTGTGAAACACTGCCAGTGAGTCAGAGGAGCTTTGTCGTGGCTCTGCGTCCCTGCTGAGGCTGTGGCCTGGTACTCTGGGGGGAAAGGAGCAGCCACGCAGGTCAAGCAGAGCTGGGTGCTCCTGGAGAAGATTCAAGCTGAGGTTTAATCTCGTCTCTGGAGCTGACTGTCCTTCGCAGTGCGAAGTGCAGAGGTTTATTCCTGTGGTGTTTGGCTTCCCTGGCCGCTCCAGAAATACTTGGGAGAGACTGCCTTATTTATGGAGCCAGCATGCCATATCTCAGATGTTTCCTTCTGTGCATTCCCCTGTCTGTAGAATTAACCCCAAGCTGGTTGTGCTGATGTTAGCCCAGGTTCGTGCGCTGCTGAGGCTGGAGGGACTCTTGCCTGGAGTTGTCCCTTGAGCAGCAAGTGGAGAAACCTGCTCTGGCTCCACGTGCTGGTGCACCGGGAGCGATGGTGCTCATCCCTGTGATGAGCAAGGCGTGTTCTGCTGGCCTTTGGTTTGCACAATGCAGTTACAAAGTGGAAAATTGCTGGTCTGGGCAAATTCCTCCCCTCTTTGAGCTAGAGTTTCTGGTCTCTGTCCTCCCACCACTGCAAACCCAACATCCTCAGGGAGCTGCCAGCCTGGCTGCTATCCCCATCCTGTGCTTGCCAGGGTAGGGTGATAACTCTGCTGCTTTTATCTTCCATAAGGAGAAGAACCTTAAGTACTCTGGAGCACAAGCAGGTGCCAGGAGCTTCCCAGCTCCGTACGCCACCACCTCAGAATGTGGTGGAGTGCAGCCTCTTCATCACCCAGCCATAGCCTTGGCTACTCTCCTTGCATCCTTCCTTCTCGTAAGCCTGCCTTTTTAGTCTCTTCCACTGCCACAAGAGGAGCACAGCACAGTGCCAACCTCCAGGCAGTGCGTGCTGTGACCCCACTCACGGCCATGCTGGAGACCCTTCACCAGCACTCTGCAGCCACGGGGAGCAAACCACTTGGTGCTTAGGCACTCAGGAGAGCATCTTCCTCACTATCCTCCATCTGCAGACCCCTCTGGAGAGCAACCCAGGGATGCAGTGCCCTCCCAGCCCTCAAGTCTGGCCCCACTGGGCTGCGAGAGTGCAGGTTGGTTACCAGAGGCGTATGAGGGACTGCAAGGAAGTGTCTCTTCCTAAAATCCCAGGCTTTTGTCGCAGTGGGAAGCCGGGGGAGGGAGGAATCGCACTGCTCCTGGCAGGCAGACCTTAGGGGCTTTGCTGCCTAACGCCTGCATCCTTTACCTGGCGTCACCTTCCTCAGAGCATCCGGATGGCTGGAACACAACCGGTGCTGACGTTCCCCCCTGGTAGCTCTGCTGTGAGCGGAGGAGGACCCAGTGCTGACCTAGATAAAGCTCTGCTCTCACAGCTACCAAACCCAGGGTGATTTCATCCCCAGGGATAAACCCAGCCTCTTTCTAGGATGCGGGGCAGCTCCTGCGGTTACTTCAGCAACCGGTTTCCCAAATGCCAGAGGAGCTGAGCAAGAAGGAACTAAAAACAGGGACATACGGTGGAGGAGTGATTGCCTGGGATTCTTGCGTCTTGGCTCTAGGAAGGAAACATTAAGATCCTGTCTGCCTTCGCTGTTACCGCCCGCTCCTGCTCACATCCCTCTCTTTGCCCCATCCACGTGCTCCATAGGGAGCGAGTTCCTGTTCTCCTTCCCACTCTGTGGCTGGAGATGTCCTTTCCCTGGCACACACAGACACATGCAGCCCTCCGCAGTGGGTGGTGGTGGGCACCAGGGAGCAGGAGGGCTCCAGCATCCCTGTGAGATGCATTGATGGAGCAGAGCATCCTTTCTTCCCCTCCTTCTGCTTGCTGGAGATTAGCCAAGCTGCCGCTGCTTGCATGGAACTGGCAACAGCCGTCCTCCCACAGCCAGAAAAGCTCATTCCTGCAGGACACCCTTCCCAGGAGGAGACCAAATGCAGATGAGCTTTGCAAGGAGACAGCCCCATCTCTCCTGCTCTCTGCTTGCCGTGCAGGCTCTGGCATGGGTCCCTCTGTGATAGCTGCAGAGCCCACATCCGTCATCCCTGAGCCCATGGCCAGCATAGGAAGAAATGTTTGTCCTGGTGCCTGTTGCTGCTTTGCCACTAGAGGCTTTTCCTGGCGAAGGGAATGCAGAGCATTCCCCCAGCTACCCCAGAAAAAGCCACTGCATCCTCCTCCCCTCCCTTTGCAGGGTGTTTTGGGAGGGCTGAGACCCCTAGGGCCAGCCCCCCACCTGGAATCTCAGGGATGTACTCCTGGTACCCCCCTCCCTTCCTCTTCCAGAAGCATCTCTCCCTCAGCCCTTGCTGAGAGCCTGGAGACGATCCTGCCTACGTGTGTGCCAGAGCTGTCTGAGTTGTTTAAGGACACGAGGGTTTTCTTGCTGCATTCCTGCATTCCAGTGTGTCACTGATGCAGGTTGGCTGCTGCCAGGGTACAGCAGCCTGGTGCCCACCAAGCAGGGCTTGGAGCAACGTGCTCGAGTCGAAGGTGTCCCTGTCCGTGGCTGGGGATGGAACTGGATGAGCTTTAAGGTCCCTTCCAGTCCAAACCATTCCATGACTGTATGAAACCAGAAGGAATTGGTGGCAGGGACCATCCCCTCCGGCTTCCAGGGGAGCTGTAGCGCTGCCCCACACCTCTGTAACCTTTTGGGGCTGTTGTTGGGGGGAGAGCAGGACGCAGAGGCTGTGCTATAGATAACCCAGCACGGGGCAGAGCTGCCGGGCCGCTCTGTAGGGTGACAGCTGATGGACCGCGGCAGCATCTGATGATCTCAGCTGGATTTTCGGCTGCTGGAGGCTGGGAAAGGGGCTAAATTTATCCTGTCCTGTTGCTGCGAGCGGTGGGGCGCTCGCTGCTGGTTCCTCCTGGGAGCGCAGGAGGTGGACGTGGAGTGCGCTTCATCTCCTGCAGCCCACCTTGGGGTGCACCAGGAGAGACCCAGGCTCGCACATGGTGCACTTGAGCATCACCCGAAGGGTTGGGATCTGCCGGTGGGGGGGACCACGGGGGGTGCTTTGTGGTGTCAGCCCCGTCTGATGGCGTTGTCTGCTCTTCTCCCCCCAGGCCTTGTGCGGCTGCACCGTGAACATTCCCACCATCGACGGGCGGGTGATCCCGCTGCCCTGCAACGATATCATCAAGCCGGGGACAGTGAAGAGACTGCGTGGGGAGGGGCTGCCCTTCCCCAAGGCCCCCAGCCAGCGAGGAGACTTGATCGTGGAGTTCAAAATCCGCTTCCCGGACAGAATAGCTCCTCAGACGAGACAGATCCTCAAGCAGCACCTCCCGTGCTCCTAAAGCCCGGGGACTCCTCTCCAAGCAGCAATACTCCTGTAGTCGCAGGTGCCGCAGCGCCGCGGAGCAGAGGTGCCACAGCACTTTCGAATGCAAAAAGAAGAAACATCGACAAAAAAAGACCCTTACAACGCTTCCCTCCACCCCAAAACCCGACCCATCCATCCATCCATCCGCTCTCCCGCCCCTCCTGGCCTGTTTTCTACTCCAGCAGCAGGGGAGCTCCAGCCCATCCCAGCTGCCGAAGCTTTTCTATTCCCACCCCGAGCTCCAGCTTTCCCACCTCGCACAAGCCAGCGGCACGGGAGGTGCGTCACGTGTTGGGTTTTTTAATGTCACCTGCTTTTTCAGGCCACTCGTCCCCACCAGAGGCTGGACCGGCCGGGGTCCGGCGCACTGTAAATAGGACTCTGCAGGATCTGCCGTGCCCGCTGTTGGTTCTTCTCCTCCCCTCTTTGATACTTGCTGCTGTTGGGGGTCCCGCTGTGCCCATCATGGGTGGCCTCCCACCCCGTAGCCGGACTGTTTCTCACTTGGGACCACGGTGCCGAGTCCGACCGTGGTCCGCTCTCCTGTGCCAAGCCTACAACCGAGCCTCGGCTGTGCCAAGTGACGCGGGGACGGTCCCATCCATCCTCCTGCCCGGCTCTGTCCCCGGTGCCCGATGGGCAGCAGGAGGAGGAGGGGGGGAATCCCAGCGTGGAGCTTTCTTGTTCAGATGTGTTGAGTTTGCATTGCTGCTTTTTCTCCTCTTTTTAAGTACATATATATAGAGCTTGCTCCATAGACTCCGCAGCGGCTCTGCCCCATCCGCGGTTCCCGACGTGGTGCACCCTGACTTCTTTTCTTTCTCTTTCCTATATTTTCCAAGGGGGAGGGGGGAGAGACGGTTCAGCTAAACAACACGTCGACCCCCCCCCTCTAAAAGGGGATGTGTGTGTGTGTAGCACAAGTCTGGGTGCAAAAGCGGAGCCACGCGTGAGCAGAGCCGTAGGGTTCACAAGCATTTAAGGTCAAACATGGGGATTTTAGTCATAGAGAGGTGCGTGTGTATATATCCTTTTTCTACAGGGACGGGTGATCCAGGAGGCCGGGATGGAGCCGGGAAGTGCGCGAGGCAGAGCCCATTCGGTGGCTTCACCTTCAAATACTGTATTTTTTTAAAACAAACACAAAAAAACCCAAAACTTCGGATTTCCACCGGGAGAACTTTTGTACTTCCCATCCTCTCGGCACGCTCCGCCTCGCGCCCGTTCTTCCCCCCCTCCCCCCCCAAGGATCCAAACCAGGCTCCCACGGAGCGGGAGGCGCGTTCGATGTGGGGTGTTTTTGTACATCTCCTCTTCCACCACGGTGAGAACCCCCCCATCAAAACACACACACCCGCCCCAGGGAACACGGGTTTCACACTGACAGGGTTGAACCCAATGACTTCAAGCAGGGTCCCGTGGGGCAGGGGGGGTGCGCATGGGGCTGGGTTGAGGACACCCCTTCATTCACCGCCGCCGGTTCCCTCCAGTGGTCCCTATGGAGTTCGAGGTAGAGACGCCTGGTGGACACCGCAAGCGAGAAGACGGAGCAGCGCCCGCGCTGCTTTGGCTTTCTCGGTTTCAATGAGACCTGAATGTTTTATAGTGCTTCTTTCTTTTTGTAATTTTCTTCTTTTTTTTTTTTTTTTTTCTTTTTCCTCTTTTTTTTTTTTTTTTTGTAATGTCAGTATTGAGAGAAAAAGAGAAATAAAGTATTTTAAAAAATACACTTCCTTTGTGTATGTGTGTGTTGGAAGTGGGGGCGATTATAGGGTCATGGAATGGTTTGGGTTGAAGGGACCTTAAAGCTCATCCAGTTCCAAGCCCCTGCCATGGGCAGGGACACCTTCGTCGAGAGCAGGGTGCTCCAAACCGTGTCCATCCTGGCCCTGAGCACTGCCAGGGATGGGGCAGCCACCGCTCCTCTGGGCTGATGCGGCTGTTGCTGGTGAAGGAAGGCTTTTCCCAGGTGGAAGAGGCAGCATCGCGAGCTGCAGCTGGGGAATGCCGTGCTCGTCCTGGGATATGTTTGTCCCTGAGCTCCGGGCAGGAGCAGCACGAGGGCAGGGGATGGGAGCGGAACCCATGGGCGTTGTGCCCCATGGAGGCTGCCAAACCCCAGGTGTGGGCCCTGGATCATTGCCCCCTTTCCAGGGTGAGAGCTCAGGGCTGTGGAACGACCCCATCGGCACCTGACCCTGCAGCACACACAGCAGAGAGCAGCAGGAATGGGCTGGGGGCGCAGCAAGGACAGCCCCTCCTTTGGTGCTGCCAGGGATGCCCATGGAGCATGGGAGGGGAAACCTTTGGAGCAGGAGTACACATGGGGATGGGATGCCTGTGGGGCAGCGGATGTCGATAGGGAGCATGCATCCATGAAGATGGGATGTTCATGGGGAAGGGATGCCTTTGTGACAGGGATAGCCAAGGGGGTGTCCTTGGGGCCCGGGGAGCCCATAGAGCATCCTGCCTGCTCCAGAGCAGCCTGGGCACTGCCCGCCCTCTGCTAGCAGGAGCCAGGAGGGTCTGGGGTGCTGCCAGACCCTCTGAGCCCCACACCCTGACCCCCATTCGGCCAAGAGCCCTTTCCTTCCTCCCCAGCGCCTCTGGGGGCTCCCCAATCCCCCCAGCAGGGCACCGGGCAGGAGGGGACGGTGCATGGAAGGCTCCTGCCCCTGCAGCTCCCCGGGGCTCTGCTGGGGGGGACAAATGCTCTCCTGGGGCTCATGGCCGAGCTCCAGACCTCGGGGACACCCTCACCCCACTGCTCCAAGGCAGGGACAACGATCCCAGAGCTCCCGTGGGTGCTGTCCCCTCCGTGTCCCACGGGTGCCAGGGAAGAGAGAAGAGGGTTTGCAGCCCTTCTACTGGATCGGGTCGGCACCTGCAGTCAGGGGAGGCAGCACGGGTGACCTGGGCTGGGGGAGCTGGGACACGCACCTGCAATGGAACCACGGAGCATCCGAGTCCTGCTTGTCCCGAACTTCACCGCGGACAGAGGTGATGCGATGGGATGGATCTTACTGTCCGGGTGGTGATGGTGCCAATGGCAGGGCCACGAAGCCGTCCGCTGCAAGGGGTGAGGAAGGCTCTGGGGGGTCCTGAGACTAACCCTAACCCTAACCCTAACCCTAACCCTAACCCTAACCCTAACTCTAACCCTAACCCTAACCCTAACCCTAAACCTAA
>JANRGW010014648.1:0-15316 GCA_024733675.1 Psilopsiagon aymara | reverse complement strand
CATGGGGATGCGGAGCCGCCGTGCCTGAGGGGTCCGGGCCCTGCCCTGTGGAGCGGGGAGCGGCGCCGGGCATGCGGGCGGTGGTAGCGGGCCGGGAGGTGGGATGCTGTCTCGGAAGAAGACGCGAACCGAGCTCTCCAAACCGGGTGAGGTGCAGGGCAAGTACGTGAAGAAGGAGACCAGCCCTCTGCTGCGCAGTGAGTGTCGGGGCCGGGCTGGGCGGGCAGACCCGAGGACTTCGGTGGGGGCCTTGTTCTTTGTATGCTTCGGCTGGTCCCGGAGGCTCTGGGGGCTCCCGGGGGGTGCCCAGTTGTGAGACCTGAGGTTGGGTGGAGGGAGGTTCAACCTGGAAGAGAAGCTGAGCTTAAAAGGGGGCCCTGTACATGGTGTATGTACGTGTTCATTGGTGTTCACGGTAAACAAACTTCAGTGGTTCTCCGCGGCAGTTGCTCAGTTTCAGCAGATGGGGATTAAGACAGTCTCCGCACAGATATCGCTCAGGTGAATGCAACAGGTCATAGAATCACAGAACCTCATCCAGTTCCCCGTCCCTGTTGTGGACAGGGACACCTTCCACTAGGTCAGGTTGCTCAAAGCCCTGTCCAACCTGGCCGTGACCATTTCTGTGTTTCCAGAAGTTAATGGTTGTTTTCCCAGTCTAGGCTGTGTGCACTGCCAAAAGGTGTGTGCTTTGAAAATGAGATAACTGTATGAGACAGTTGCATAAAATCCCTGTGGAAGCAAGTGCTCCAGTTCTTAAACCGTGAATCAACTTGATGAGGTCACCACTATGTACGTGGGATGCAGTGATGTTCTTACGGTTAACCTGATGTTAATGCCACAGTTCTGCTCGAGCTATACAATACATGTTATACTGTACAATACACATTGAAAGCTTATTTAGATTTCTTTCTGTTAGTCTTTGAAAAACAACCTGACGCTGAAACATATTATGCTAGAATTGCAAGATTACGTTGGAGATCACCACCAGCAGCAACTCATTTGATGTCAGGAGCAGGCACTCTGCTTTTCTGGAAGTCTGCTGCATGAGCAGGTGGTTCCCTTCTCAACAGGCAAAATCATTTAGTAGTCTGATTGCATTGTCTTAATCCTTAAAAAACAAACCAACAAACCCACATTTTTTGCAGGCTGTGTAAGGGGTTAACACCTCTTAGACATGTATGCTAGTTGCCTTTGTGTAATGACCAGCTATTAGGTGGCTGCTCTGTAGTGATCATTATAAATGTATTGATGATACCTTCTGGGAGGCACTGAATATTTAGCCTAAGTTATAAGACTTTGAAATTAAAAGTATTTAATAACAGGAATAAGTTCCTTCTGAATGAAAGTCATAATTTGTATTAGCTCACCTGACAGGAGACTACTTGTTTATATCACATTTAAAGTAGTAGTAGGGAGAACAGTAATCTATGCCTCAATAGAGGGAGACAGTGAGATTGCATGAGTAGGTGTCACTGTTGGTGTGTAAAACCTTTAGGTAAACAAGAAAAAAACAAGAAAATGAAATATCTTCGTGATAATTTGAGAACATAATGTGTGAGGAATGACAACATTTACTGGCTGAATTTGGTGATTAGTGGAGAAAGTATGTTCTGTTCCTGGTTCTGTGAGCATTTAGGCATTAACATCTTCAGTTCTGCTGAGTTCATAATGACAGTGGTCCTGATGAAGTGGTAGCCAGAACATACGGATTTTCTTGACCCTTTTAGTATTGTGGAGTGAAGCCTCGTGTAGCCACAGTACAGCATGAGTAGCTTTTGGGTTTTTAGATGGGGTATGGGTTTGTTTGTTTATTGTAGGTGCAGTTACACTGGCAAAACTGCACTATTTTGGCAATAGTTTGTTGCTGGCAGAAGGTGTGATGGTTTCTGTTGCACCAGTATGAACTGCAGCATTACCATTATTCTTGCATATGCATTAGAGGTGCCTTACAGGGGTACTAGCATTTGAGTCTTCTCATTTTCATTATGTAAATCAACGTTGTGACTAACCACGTACTTTATGTGTAAGTACAGCCAAAGTTCTTACTTCTCTTTCATGCTATACATCAGATCTGATGCCTTCATTTATCCGTCATGGTCCAACCATTCCAAGACGAACTGACATCTGTCCTCCTGACTCAACAACTTCTGCATATGCTTCTGGTGGAGATGGAATTGTTTCCAGAAACCAGAGTTTCCTTCGAACTCCAGTGCAAAGGCCACCTCATGAAATAATGAGACGTGAAAGCAACAGATTGTCTGCTCCTTCCTATCTTGCAAGAAGTTTAGCTGATGTCCCTAGGGAATATGGCTCTTCCTCACAGTCCTTTCTAACAGAAGCTAATTCTGTTTTGGAAAATGGAGGTGCTGGTGCCCATTGTTACTATTATGACCATTTTTATGATGCCCAGAGGAGGCGTCATGTAAACGATCGCATACATGAGGACTACAGGTATTATGAACACAACAGTGATCTCTTTCAGAGGATGTCACAGAATAATGGGAGACACACTTCAGGTAAGTATTAATTGTTGCTTTTTTGAAAGTATATTTTTGGTAAGACTTTTAAGTGCAGAGCTATATTTGCACGATTGGGGTCATGTTTTTAGGAGTTATGCTGTAGAGCAGAGCTGCTTTGTAATTACATTTCTGGGGTCCAAGTACATTGTGTGTTCACATTTCTTAGACTTAAGAATTTGAGTGCACATATCCAGAAGGAAAAAATATACTTCAACCAGGATTTATTTATTAAATATATGGGCTAAGGTCAGGCAATGCCAGCCACCTCTACACAAAGCTGAATCAGCTGCTAGCTGATAAGGGATTTTATTTATTAGGGGTTATCTACTATTTTCATGACGAAGAGAGTAACTAGCAGCTCCAAACTGTGTCATTGACATTTCATTTTACTATTACTGTAACTATCATCATTTTACTATTACTGTATTTTAACTATCATCGTATTACTATTTAGTTTTATTGTGTTAATTTGACATCAGTAATTATAAATAGTCAAAGGGTGGCATGGCTTTTGCATAATTAGCAAATTAGCATATAATCAGTGCTGAAATTGACATCCTAGTCCTTGTTGTTTTTTTTTTTCTTTTAGCTTGTAGTATTGTTTGTAAACATGCCCGTTTCCCCCCTCGATTTCTGTCCTTGTTTTCTAAAGGAAGAACAGCATAACAAAGAAGAATCCAGTAAATATTACTGTTTTTAAATACTTGATTCTATCTGTGGTGCCACTGAAGAATAATTCTTTGGTGCTGTTGTAAATCTGCTGGTGGAATAAAAAGTCTGGAATTACAATACTGTCCACAGAAAGGTGACCTTAAATGTAGTAAACTTTGCTGTATTCCAGCACTGTATATACTACAAAAACTATTCGAGGAGTTTGAATCAATCATTTCAAACCTGTAAATAATGTGCCTTCAGTATGAAATACGTTGTTAGTTCAGTATTACTTGTAATCTGTCAACAAAATGGCAAATAGTCTCTAGCAAAATAAATCTGTCTAGAAAAATAAATCTGGGAAGAACATCAATTTTTCAAGGCCAGTGACCTGGTATATGGAATTAAAACCCAACAGTGCTTTGTGGGTTTTTTTACTACAGGCACATTTCTGTGAAAAGTGACAGAAGAGTAGTGCTGGTGTTACTGCTATCAGCCAGTAAATTCTGAAATACTGAAGTTTAAGATTTGCTACTTCAATCCATGTTTATTTTGCTAAATGCTGATGTATCTGATCTACCTAGATTTTGCATGAAAGCCTCCCATCTCTGTCGGTTGTTCAGCCAGGGGTCATTGAACATTTAGCTGGTCTGGAAGACAAAAATAGTTTGTGTGCTGGGATGTTGTAGGGAGGAGAGACAGGAGGGCAGGATTTCATAAAGCAATCCATCAGTTTAACATTTGAAATTACCATAGTAGCTGTGTGAGGAAGACTTAAAAAAAATAGTGCTGCTGCTGGGCAGAACTGAAATGATGTTAAGTGGAAATGGAGTTCTAGGTATTTGCTTGAAAGTGGAGTTTAATCTAGCAAATTTTTAAACCAAGCTGAAGGTAGGTCTTGACAGCCATGTATTTCTCAATTGCAGCAACATGGATTTCTTTCTGAACAGATTTCCCTCCTCCTCCCCTGCCCATTAGTCAACATGCCCCCTTGGCTACCTGAAGTCATAAAGGAGCTGCTGTTTGTTTGATCCTTTGTCATTTGCTTTCATACTTTTACATTTAATACCTTGAACAAATTCCATACATATTTTGTAATGCGTGAGTATTCAGTCTGCATTTGTAGAGAGAGACACAAAAAGGTGAGCCTTCTGTCTGCTAAGGTGTTTCCCTTCTCCTCTATTTTATTTTTTTTTTTTTGCTTTCATCTCAGCATGAATATGAGTTCTGTTCCTCTTTCAGTTTCACTGCAGTAAGAACATTGACCAATGCCCTTAACTTCTGTACATCTTTTCCAGAATTGTAAAGTAATTACGTGGCCAGAAGTAAGAAAACCTTAGATTTTCTTTCTTCTTTCATCTCATCATTAAGCTTCTTTTTGTTTGAACCATCCATTGTCTTCAAACCTTCAGTGTTTTCCTTGAGATACACTTAATTTTTCTGTAATTTCTAGTTCCCCTTTTTTCCTGCATTTCCAAAATAATGAGCCAGGCCTTTTACTTTCATTGTCTTTGTCTAAATTACTTGCCTTACCATCTCCATTTTTGTTTCTAAACATTTCACTTAATCAAAATTCTTCTTCAAGAGATGTCAGAATTGCCCAACACCCACAGTTTCAATGTAAATTCCGTTAATTAGCTGGAATGTGTAAATGCTGCCTCCTCCTCTTTTCCTCCTCTCCCGCCCTGCATCAGAAGGTGCCCCCAGTCAGTTCTGTTATGGTTTGGGTTGATTGCTGCAGAAATATTCCCTGATGAGCACAAGGTATGCTTGCTGTTGGTGAGTAATACTTCAATTAGTGCTGGTTACAGCTGGGATGACATTTTAGAAGCAGTGATCTGGAAGTGAAGAGGTGCATGTGAATTTCAGCTTTCATTCAAAACAAAGATTCCATTCTTTATCATTTGGAAAGAGGTTAAAACGATAATTTTATCGTGAGCTTCATACTCAGAGTATTCAGCAGAGTATTAAAAAAGTCCTGTGATTTTTCAGCAGTTGATGTTGACAGCATTGATACATTCTTTCACTTTGAAGTCATGTTTTCTGTCTCAGTATGATTCAATTCTACCGTGTCCTCCTTCTCTTATTTTCATTAGATTTGGTTTTAATTAGCAATCTAGGTGGTTTTCCAAAAGCAGTGAGATATTTGAGTTATTTCCTGATTTTGTACATTTTGCTACCTCTGAGGCATTTCTTGATTTTAATTTTTTTTATAGTGTCCATTTCAAACTTAATTCTAAGAGACTTTACCTATCTTTCCTCGACATCTCTTTCCTCTCTTCTAGGTTAAAGGTTTGGGGAGGTCTGTGGTTGAAGTTATATCTACAGTATAGATTGGAACTAACTTGTAACCAAGACCTCAGAGTTATTTGTACCTGTTTGAGCGGTAAGCTAAAAAATTCTTACGTGTATATGAAAATTGCTGAGATTAAAATCACAGTGTAAAGGACTTTCTGATGATGCATTGTAAGCAGTTGACTGTGGTGTCAGAAGAGGAAAACAATCCTGTGAGCAGAGAATCCAGTGTGCTTTAGTGAAAGCAGGGTCATCTTGTGTTAAAATGTACCCCTTAAAAATTGCAAACTGATATTCATGCTTAATATAAGAGCAAAATAAATAAATAAAAATTATGAAATGAAACCTATTTAGAGGTAAAGTTGCAGCGCTTTCCTTTTTAGGCGTGTACACTTAACTCATTTTTAAACAAATGGCAGTTCCTGCCCTTTTCTTCTGATGTGCTGATTTTGCAGTAATTTCTTTGTAACATACTTTTTGAAGCTTTCAAAGTACTTCCTGTCATTTCCTATTTTGTGAATTTATGTGTACTTGGAATGCCCCATTCCCTCTGCAAACGAGATACTTGTGCTCAGGAAGTACCTTCAGATGCTTTGGAATGAGTTAAGAAAAGCCTAGAAGCCACAGATACTTGTGCTCAGGAAGTACCTTCAGATGCTTTGGAATGAGTTAAGAAAAGCCTAGAAGCCACAGACCTTTCTAAACAGGAGTTACTGGAACTTCTTTTGCTTTTTTTCTTATTCCTTACTCCCTTAGAGTTAAGCAGTTTGTTCATGTTTTCTTCCTGTTCTTCATCCTGGTTTGTTGAGGGGAAGGGAGAGGATTTTGGCATTCCAAAAAAAAGGCTGTTGAGACAATTGACCTAATGAAAAATGAATTTGGAAGCCTTTTGTTTGGCCAGATCTGTTCTTCAACAGTTTGAAATTTCATTAAAGCTAATGTGGGGAGTTCATAGTCTGAAACTTCTCTGCCTACATCAGCATGATATATAATAAACAAAGGGAGACTTTCTGCTCTTTTGGAGTTTTTTTTTCCACTTTTCCCTGCTATGGTGATGTCATTTTTCTCCTGTGCTTTCTACCAGGCAGCCTGAAGAACTGCCCTTTGCTGACCTGGAAGCCTTTCCCCTTGAGAACTTTGACTTCTTTCCAGGCAGAGTTTCTTTACAACGAAACCCCTTCACTGAGTTGTGAAGGTGTTAACACATATCCTGTACCAATTTTTGTTCTATACTAATGGAACAAACCAAACAGAATTTCCTTGATTGAAGAAGATACTACACATTTGTCACATTGGTGACATCACTAGGTTGCAATACATTTTTAAAGAGAAGACTATTAAATGAAGGAACTCTGCACCGATAAAATGCACTGGAATTTGCATTGTATTGCTCAAAGTTAAAAGTTTGGGCTCTGGTATTAGGACACCATGTTGTTGAAGAAGTTGAAAATATGACTGAATTTAGGGCCTGGCCTTACTTAAAACTCTGAGTATTTTTAATGTTACTAAAAGTAGCAATAAGTGGTTGCTGTACCTTTTCACTTGTTTTTTTCAAAGTGTCCAGAACATACACAGCAGTACTTCCAAGCAAGCAAACTGCATTGAAGAGCATTTTACTGTTCTGATTCTTTTGCTTTGGGACAGCATATAATGCCTCTTGACCTGGTTGACAAATTATTTCAAGACCTTAAACTGAAGATACTGTATTTTACAAGAGAAGGAAAAAGCAAAGCCACAGAAGACATTCAGTATTAATGTTACTTAAAAGCAGCAGCTGAACCAAAATATACCCGAAACATGTACCTTTATGAAGCATAATTAACAAATGAGGCTACGCAAGGTCTAAAAAGGCAACCTGAAAAGATTTACCATTGCAAAAATTAAAATTCACTGTGGACCGTTCTTGAGATTTGACAGTGCCACTCAGGGAAATTTATAAATAACTGTGCCTGTCCTTAAGCAGAAGAAAGGAGACTTTTAACATTTGGAAAAAGCAGATAATTTAAACAAAGTCTGTTCCCTCAAAAAGCAAGGAGAATGAGAATTTCTGTCTTAACATAGGTAAACCAGCATGTGAACAAGAAAACCCCCAGTAGCTACAGTGAGCTGGTTTGACTTGTCTGGTTTTGATTATCCTCCAGTGACAGGAAAATCATAGGGGTTACATTAGGTATTTAGATAAAAATGGTTCATGTTTTAAGTTTGTTTGTTTTCTGCAGACAGTTTGCATTGTATTATGTAAGTCTCGTACCAGCCCGTCATGCAGGGAATATCCTTGGTGCACACAGTAATATCCTGTCTGAAGCTTTGGGCTGCTATGAAAATGCTTTCGGGCAAAGAACTTGCCTCAAATTTAAACACGCAAGAGTGTTGTACTTTGGCAATATGATGCACAACAGGTAGTGCTCACAGGAGATGGTTTCAGGCTGTCTTGTAACTTTCTTTTTTGATTTATGCTTTGGAAAAGATCCCATAGGAATGTGCCTCTTTCAAGTGTTCTGTCTTACTGATACTTAGAGGTATATATAAAGGCAAATTTTCATGTTTTCTTACTGTTCAAAATCATAGCAGGAGCTATTTCTCTTGCATGTGTATCCACTCTCCCTTGAAGGAAGCATCTGCTGAATTTTTTATGGAAAACAACATACAGTTTCTTTTGATCTCTAGTAACTCCAGGTATATAAACAAATGGCTTAATTGTCCTAATTGTTGATTTTAATGCCATAGTGGGTTGATGGTTGTGAGATGCTGTAAGTATCACCTGAGGTCTTAAAACTTCCAGCATGCAGCATTTCAACATGAGCTGTGATTTTAAGGGGAAAAATGCCCATAAAGAGTGTTTATGGTAATTACAGCCTGAAATATTGCAACCATCAATTTATAAATCTGGCCTTTGATTTCGTAATTAAAGCTTGGTAGTTTTATTGTCTGGAAAGCTATTCAAAACGGGTAACTGATACAGCTGCATTCATTATATCTTAAGAGTACGGCTCTGCTTCTTCATAGGTGAAGTCAAAATAGCAAACGAAATGTGTGATGTGTCTGTGGTCCAGTGTTATTTTTGTTCCTTGCATTTTGAAAATTAAAAAAAAAAAAAGCTATCATTGTAGCTATGTAGCATGAAACCAGAATTGAATGACTGTGCAAGCACAGAACTGCCAGTGTTGCCCTTCCGTTGAGTACAGCATTACTTTTTAGCCTACTTTCCAGCTGTTTTCTCTATCTAACCTAGATTTTGGTTTTCTTCACTGTCTGAGCCCTTCCAATCTTATCAGGCTTTTTGCATGAAGAGGTACAGGCATCAAGTCAAAAAGTTGTGGTGTGGAGGATGGCTTGTGCAACTTCTAATACCAGTGTCCAAATGTTGGAAAGCATTAACCTGTACGCCAGGGAATGAATATAAATGTATTTGCTGTTGGAATCATGCTGGAATTTAAGTAGGAGAAACTGTAATAAAAATACAGATATGTGCTGGTTTTAACAGTAAACAAAAAAAAAATAATGTTTATACATTTGTGAAAGTTCTTTCCCCACTCAAGTTTGTGTGTTCAGGTCTTCTGGTAGTGGTGATTTAATAGTCACTGTTTATACACACACAAAACCACAACACAGTGGTCCAGTTATTTGGAGAAAATACTGAATTTGTTTATCCAAAGGTCAGGAAGCCTCCAGGATGTATTTTCTCATTGGAAGTAAAGGTCTAGGTTGCTTAATCATAGCATGAGATGGGAGCTATCACAGGAACACAGCCATCAACTTTCCTTTATAGAGCTAAAAAAATAGGTAAGTACTGTTACAAGAGGAAATACTTCAAGGCCAAATAGTTCAGAACATGAAAAGGCTAGAAAAAGATCTGTAGGTGACACCAGTGTTTTAAAGACTGAGGAGAAAGTTTGTGAGATTTATTTGTTTATTTATTATTTGGTTGCTTTGGAGCCTTCCCATTACTTTATTGTTGATGACTGCTGAGTTGTATCAGAATGGCAGCCCATCCAGTTTCCAGTTTGTCATTTTATACGTAAATTAAGTTTTAAAAGAGATGACATCTCGTGGCTAGCATGCGCTAGTGTGTATGTGTTGTTGAGAAGGACCATTGCCTTTGTCAGCCAGCAAGAGCATAAAATTGCTTGAGAAATATAATAACGTTGATGCTTCTTCAGTATTACTGTTGTCTTTTTGAGTTAATGACCACACTTAGAACCTATTCTTTTCCAGATGAGATGGACTTTGCCTTTTCCTTCCACTCTCAAAAAACCCAAAAAAAATCACACAAAAAGGGTATTTCTGAAAATCAGAAGGGAAAGGGTGTGTTCCCCAGGCAGTGTGGTGCTTGTGATGGAGTTACTTTCTGACTTACTAGAAAATGGAGAAAGTTGCTTCTGTACCCCTTAATCTGGTGATGGGAAATAGTAACACACAAACTGATGAGTACTGTGGGATGAAAAGATAATTGGTATTTCTTTAAATCCAGGGACTGTTTAACTGTAGAAGTGGGGGTAACTGAGGATAACTAAAGGTGACTACTTAAACAAATTTTAAAGAGAGAGTTGAATTTAGACCAGCACTTCCAGTAGGTAGTGGGCTTCCCAGGAATTGAAAGAGACCTGCAGAGTTCTTGATTATGTCACTTGGGTTTTGTTGGTTGGTTTGATGTTTGCTGTTGGTTCGCATTTTGTTTGTTTGGATTTGGGTTTTTTTAGTTTTCTGTAATTATTATTATGGCTTTTATTTCAGCTGGCTAAGTATCCATAGTGTACAGAGGGAAGGAAAAGATGGAATTGGAATTGAGTTTCTCTAATACATCTCTCAGCATCCAGCATGCTAATTTTTAAAATATAAAAGCTGTGTATGTTACAGCAAATCACGTATTTTAAAATGCTAGTGAAAAGTATCTTAACTTGTTTAGTGATAAATCCTGAACGTGTTGTTTCTGGGACAGAGGTGGGAACTTCATCAGCTACTGATCCCTGTCAGCTCTCAAAACCACCAGTACACATAACCTAGACTTGACTTCTCTTGCTGGAGGAGCCCTTCCAGTGCAGCCCACAGCACCAGGAAAAGATGGAAGTTACTTCTTTTTGCATTCCTCTTCAGCATTCTGAACTGTAGGGGCTCACTTTGAAAGAAGAGTAAGATGTAGAGAAGCAGCTATACGGCACACTAAACAACAAAGCTTCCTTCCAAGATCTGTGGGAATGAGGGAGGAAAGGGGTGGAAGGGGATGAGCGGAAGAGATGGGGAGATTTTGTGACTTGCTCTGAAAAGGTCTGTGGATCTTGTCTGGTCAGCATTTGAGCAGCGTGACATCCCACCCCGTGTGCAGTGAAGGGCTTGTGCGGGATCCTCCATGGATCCAGCTCTTCTGTTTTCTCTTGTTACTGCTGACACTTCTTAGCCATGATTGCATGCACTTCAGCAGTAACAGTCAGTGCAGGATAGTGCTAACTTAAATCTCCTTCCTTTATTAGTTTATACCTGGTCCTGTTACTTGACTGGTTAGTCTGAAGAGCTTTGTTGATATTCAGTGATTTTTCTACATAGTTGTAATATCTGGCTAACTAGAAAAAGAAATAGCTATGGGTTTTTTTGGGATAAATAGTTTTGATGCAGCTGTAATAACATTAACAGAAACTGTTATTTATGTAAAGCTTTAACATTTATAATCTTACCAGCTCTCTGCTCAGCAAATTGAGATGGCAGTAAGAGCTTCATCCCTGTTTTATATGCTAATGTATGCCTCTAATTGAAAACAGCAAGTATGCTTTAACTGTCTGTGAATGAACCTGTCTAATGAATCTGGAGCTGGAGGAGAGCAAAACAAGTGAGACTTAAAAGGGAGGAGGTGTTTTGACTCAGTTGCCCTTTTTCACTAACATACAAGTGCATGCGCTCTAAAGGCCATGATATTGTTCAGCGTTCATAGAGTGCCTGGAGGGGGGAAGTTGACTTTGCACATAATGGTGGGGTTTGGTATTACTAGTTTAGCTAAGCACTGCTTTCCCTTCTTTCTTTTTAGGCATTAGTAGAGTTGCTGCTACATCTCTAGGAAACTTAACAAATCGTAGTTCTGAAGATTTACCTCTTCCTCCTGGCTGGTCAGTGGACTGGACTATTAGAGGAAGAAAATACTATATAGATCATAACACTAATACAACCCACTGGAGCCACCCACTCGAGCGTGAAGGACTGCCTCCAGGGTGGGAGAGGGTTGAGTCAGCAGAATTTGGAGTGTATTATGTAGATCACATCAATAAAAGAGCTCAATATAAACACCCTTGTGCTCCCAGGTAAGACATCTGCCTTCTCTTCGGTGACTGTTGGGTTTTTTCTTAAGCCAGTTTAGAAAGTGGAACTGTTTTTTGTCTCATATAATATGCCAAAGACTTATTTTTAGAAGTAAGCTTTACTGGCTCTTTACTAAGATTTTTAGAAGTAGTTGTAATTGTTAGGTTTCTGTCTCAGGTGTTACTGTCTTAAGTTTAGAAACAGGATATTGTGCCTAACTCACTAAAACAGAGCAGCTATTCTCTTCAACTGTCAGTAAAACAAGAAGTTGCTGAGAACAGAATTCAGTTGCATACTGAAAAGAAACTCGATCTGATGTTCCAGGAGACTGAACAAATAGCACATACCATCTGAAACATGAAGTAAGTCTTGTCTAGAACAAAAATCAGTGGTTTATCTACTCAGAATTTCAAGGTAAAATAATGTTAGTATGCACCAAATCTTACAGTTAATTTCTGCTGCTTAATCTATTTTGCTGTTACCCAGGAAAAGAAAGATTTTTAACATGTGGCACAGAAGATAAACATGTGAAAATATCCTTTGTTACAAATGGAATAACTCTTGTTGGCTGCTGCCTGAATACATTTGTTCTAATGTACTAAATGCTGGATTACTTGGTTAAATCAGTACTTGCCTTTTTAATGTAAAACTTGCCTTTATAAACCTTCTGCTTTAGTATCCAAGTAGTGGGCAGTAGGTGAATCGGTCCAGGGTGAGTTTTACAGTGTGTTAACAGATAGCAGCAACACATACAGTGGTGATTGGTGTGAAGCACAAAAATAGCGGGAGAAAGTTGCTCTTACTATATGAGGAATGTTCATTGCTGAGGCAACGCTCCATTTGTGATTGCATCCTTAGCCTTTGCTTGTATTAATCTGTGTACTGATGTTAATGAGTTAATGATATGGGTATGTTTAAGTTACTGCTTTAAGGTTATGGACTTTGTCTTCCTTGTGCAGCGTTCCCCGTTACGACCAGCCTCCCCCAGTGACTTACCAACCGCAGCAAGTGGAGAGAAGCCAGCCCCTCCTCGTCCCTGCAAATCCTTACCACGCTGCAGAGATTCCGGACTGGCTGCAGGTCTATGCCAGGGCTCCTGTAAAGTGAGCTTTGTTTTTTTTCCCTTTTCATTTCACACTCTGCATACATTGCTTAGAAGGAAGATTAATTTTGATGACTGACTCTAGCTGGTATCTGTTTCTTAACTGCATAGGTACTGTTGCTGACAGCACATGAGGAAGTTGTACCAAACATTCATCACGTTAGTTTGCTTTGGTTTAGGCATTACTTAAAATTATCACAGTACTTCTGGCAGTTCATGTGATTTGCAGAATGATACGTTAGAGAGCCAAGGATGTGATTTACTTTCAGAATATTTGTGAGAATGGCACCATGTGCTTATAAACTATGTGAAATATTTTTAGTGTTAACTTATTAATCTATGTCTTACCCCTTTTTAAAAAAGAGAGATTTTCCTTCGCAATTAAGAATTTTGAATTCAGACTGAAATCCCTTAAATTAAAAACTAAGTGTTAGTACAGGGCCTCTCCTCCAAGAAAAGATTTGAATCAGCATGATGAAACAAATTACATTTTCTAATGAGTGCAGTTCTGCAGAAGAGTAATGCTAAATAGAAAAGCAATAAAAAATCCAGGTATATTTTAATTAATTATGGAACCATGTACATTTTTTATAAGAGGAATGTGAAGAAACTGAGTTATACAGCAATGAGTAGGCGAGTCTGTGGCTGCAAATTCAGACTGTGTATGATGTTCAGTGACTTCCACTAAAGAATCCTCTTTTTTTTTTTTTTTTGCTGCTTCCATTAACTATGATTTGAATAGGTTTTATTACGTCTTGTGGCTTCTGGGCTTGCCAGTAACCCATAAAGATTTAAATTGGCCTAAAACCCACCAGTACACTTAGACACCAGCAATATACACATTCCTGTAACCTATAGGAGGACTTGTTTCCTCAAAATCCTTCTAGGTTTTGGCTTCAGCTGCATTTCTTTATTTAGGTCTTTGGCACATCCCAGCAACATAGTTTTAAGTGTTTCAGCCTGTATTGTATGGACTCTTGTTGGTACTTTTCCTGAAACTTGAGAAGCAAATTTAAGACAATTTAAACAATTTAACATTATCAGGAATGTCTTAAATTTGTTTCAGCCTACTAGATATATATATTAAAAAAAAAAAACAGCAAACCACAACCTAAAACATTTAATTCATTCAAGCTGTTTAAATAGAATTTACATTGTTCAGAGTAATCAAAAATCATGTATTTTCTAGTATCCTTTTAGCCTTCCATTACAGTAGTGCTAGTGGTAGTAGCAATAGTATTGTAATTCTCCAGCACTTCTGCGAGGAAGTAAATTCTGATTTATGCTAATATTCTGTTAGAAAAGTGAGGAGGAGTGGTAGCAGCTGGCTTAGTGTCACCTCATCTTGAGGGCTTCTTGAGAAACAAATGATAAGTAATTTTCACTGTTATTAAAATCAGGATCACTTATGTATTTTCACTGTAATTTTAATAATGAACCTCCTCTCTGTTGCCAGAGCAACTGGCTTAAACCTTAAGGAGAACATCCAGTAATGCCAGTAAGTTCTCCAGTAGTATTGTCCAAAAGCTGAATATGAGAATGGCATGAACATCCTCCCATGTCCAGGTGCTGAAATGGAAGTAAGCGGCCAAACACTTTCATAGCAGCAGTAGAGGAATACCTTTTGCAATCTGCTATTTGAAATTTACTTTTAGAATCTCCTGATTATCAGTGCAGTTTTGCACTGAAATCATTGTGGTATGTTTTGTTATTATTTGTTACATAACGCCTGACCGTAGCTTGATTTAGTCAACCAAAGGCCAGTTGTTTTTGTTGAGTAAAGTATTTAATCACAGTAAAAATAGGTAATGTTAGCTTTTGTTTCAACAAGTTTCTCTAAGGGATACGGATTCTGGCTGCTGGAAAAATCTAATGGAGAGTTTAGTAGGTGTTTGCCATAGTACGTCCTATTTTAGTGAAAAATGGTCAAACTGTTAAGATAGAGAAGATGATACTTGGCTCACTAGACAATGAAGAGGCTTTGATGTCTAGTTGAGGTAACAATTTTCTCTATCAAGGTATTTTTGATAACTTGAAGCATCCTTTTTCCCTCTCCTGGCATGTTCTTTTGAACGCAGAAGTGCAGTTATCAGAATTTGAGTGCAGTGGAAGTAAGGTTCCTGGCTAACAGTTAACTCTTTGCTTGACTGTAGAAATGAGTGTTTCTCCAACCTTCCAGGTTAGGCAGCCCACTCTTGTAAGTGTTCCCACAGTATGTTGGATTGCATGCATGGGACTGCCAGGGTGAAGAGACCAAAAATGCCTTTCTTGTATGATCATGGTTCACATTCTTCCTCCATCTCTTCTGAACCAAGGATCATAGAATCATAGAATGCTTTGGGTTGGTTGAACATCAAAGCTCATCCAGTCCCAACCCCCTGCCCCAGGCAGGGACACCTTCCACTAGACCAGGTTGCTCCAAGCCCCATCCAACCTGGCCTTGAACACTGCCAGGGATGGG